>BQNB010058057.1:0-37937 GCA_026074375.1 Tanacetum coccineum
GGGTATTAACACACGTTGGGGTCATTTGACTTGGTAAGTCAAAAACACCCAAGTCTCTTTTTGTAACAGTTTAAAAAAAAAGACAAAAGCCTTTTTCACCATCAAAAATAAGCAAGCTAAAATGGTTTTTAGAGGCTGAAAATTGGTGCACAAGCCCATTTTCTATAATACTCTATCTGTTTAATCTTATTTTATTGTTTAGAGCTTATTTGACAGCTTTTAACAAGCTGTCAAATAAGCTACTTCAGTTTAGCTTAAATCTCCCCTGGTGCAAAGGGGAGATTTTAAGCCCCTTTTTCTTTGTCATTTAGTGTTCTTAAGCCCAAGTTTTTGGCTTATTTTAAGAGTCTATAAGCTCTTAAATAAGCCCTCAAGGTTTCAGACTTTAGTGAGCTTATTTGTTGGCTTATTTTTAAGCCCAAACTTGGCTTTTGACTGTTTGTGAATGCCCTAGGTGTAGGATTGCTTAATTTTCTCTCCTGGCTTATTGAGCTTATTTCATAAGCTCACTTGTGTCCTAGTAGCTTATTTAAGTTAGTTGATAGCTTTGTTTGCTAATTTCCCTTTTGCTAGCTTATTTGAATGCCCACCTTAGTCTTCTTTTTAGCCCTTTAAGTTTTATTAAGTTTCTGTCTACATAAGCTTTTTCCAGCTTATTAGGTTGAAGCCTTTTAGTTTTTTTTAGCTTATTTAAGTTAGTTTAGATCCCTTTTGCTTATTTCAGCCCAAGTCTTAGCTTAAACGACCAAAAGAGGCAAAAAGACTTAACAAATTTAGCTTTTAAGTCATTTTAAGCTTTCTGTCAAGTTTAAGCTTATTTTTAAGCTTATTAAGGGCTTTTCGTAAAAAGTTGTAGAAGACAAAGTTGTTAAGCCCCACGAGCTTAACAACTTTGCTTCTTTGAGTTTTCAAAAAAAAAAAAAGGGAAAGACACTTGGCCCGGGTGAGCAAGACTCGAACCCGGGACCAAGCGATACAATCCCTTCTACACACACCACTTACCACTGCGCCCTTGGGTCTTTTTCGTTAAAGACCCAAGGCGTTTGTTACTTAAGGGTGTTTTTGGGTTATAAGTGTAATAAGCTGAATAGCTTATTTTCGGGCTTATTACTTAAGCTGCTTTGTGTTTTTCATTTTTCGTAGGATCTTCATAAAGTAAAGTATTTTTTGTAAATTTTTCAGAATTTTTCGTAAACATTTAGTATTTTTTATAATTTAATTTAGTTTAAATTTTTAAAAATTCATAAAAAATACAAAAATTATCAAAAAAATATTTTTCTTTTTTAGAAAATTTTCTTTTGTCATCTAGTTTGTAGGAAAAATATAAAATTTTTCGTAGGGTCATTTTTACAACTTTTCATCTTTTAAAGAACGGGTCCGGGTACGGGATTTTGTTTTGACTCGTTTTTGGGTCAAACGATATCGTTTTTGGTGTCTTTTTTATTTTTGTTATTTGTCCCGTAGAGTAGTTAGAAGTGAAAATATTCTCGTCTGGGTTATTTTTTAGTATTTAGGTTTTCCACTTTGTTCGGGATTGTGCTTCCGTTTTTCAGTTTTAATTTAGTAAATTTCGAGGTTTTTCTTAACGTTTTTGTTGTTGTCTATAATTTGACTTTTTCAAACTTTCAAATCAATTCCTTCCTTCAAACTCAAATCTTCGATTGTATCGATTTTCCATTCCAGCCTCGTTGGGGATAAACGACCCGGGAAAGCTCTATACTACTTCTCGGTTTTATTGCTCTTGTTGATTTTTATACTTATTTATATATTTTATATTTTATTATATATTATATATATTTATAGTGTGAAATTCACCAATCAGTTAACAACGTTCCTTGTATGAGCAGTTTGATTTTCTCCCAATTATCCTTGGCTATACGATGTTGACTAACAGGAACATAAATTTCCGTTAGAAGTCCTTGTAGAATGTTGTTTATTGCTTTAATGTCACAATCATCTTGAATGGTTTCAACGGGAGTTAATTCAGTATATTCCTTTGGTCTAGTTACACCATCCACTGTAATTGTTGGCCAAACAAGTGGAAGTTTTTCAACAGAAGTAAGAATCATTCTACCATGAGGTCTATTTATCATATAAAGTTCCATTATGCTTTTCTACGAGTCATACAGGTGTTTTCAAGCATCGGTGGTTTGTTGTCACCACCCGAGAGAAGTGACTTATCAACAAGAGTCGTCATTGATAAACTGTTGATGTTAAAAGATTACTGATTGATCAATCGGTGGTAGAAAGAAATTATGTTTGATTATGTTTTCATTTAAGTCTTGATATAATTCTTGAAACTACACGGGATTTTACAATTCTCGACAAAACCAGGAAAAAAAGTTAATGTTTCATGTGATTTTATAAGTTAAATAAATAAACTGTATAATTTGGAAATTTAAGTTAATGACTAGTTCGGTTCTCAAAGAAAATGACTAGTTTGGTTCTCAAAGAAAATGAATAGTTTGGTTCTCAAAGGAAAATGACTAGTTCGGTTCTCAAATGAAATGACTAGTTCGGTTCTCAAAGAAAGTGACTAGTTTGGTTTCCACTAGAGATGACTAGATCGGTTTCAACTGAAATGACTAGATCGGTTCCAACTGAGATGACTAGATCGGTTTCAACTGAAATGACTAGATCGGTTCCAACTGAGATGACTAGATCGGTTTCAACTGAAATGACTAGATTGGTTTCAACTGAAATGACTAGATCAGTTCCAACTGAGATGACTAGATCGGTTTCAACTGAAATGACTAGATCGGTTCCAACTGAGACGAGACCAACTTTTTCAAAACTCAAAAAGACACGTTTTTGATAGTTGTGTTGCAGAAAATTTTGTACCAAAAGTGTTACAAAGCTTATAAGGACAAGAAAAATGAAAACTTTAAGGTTTTTAAGCCAAAAAAATTAAAATCAAGATTTTTACCTTTATAAAGCTAACAAACACAAATGACCAAAACTAAGAGATTTTTCAATGAATCTGAGCATACACACCTATATCTAAGGATATTAGATCAAAGCTACCTATGTAGATGATCTTTTAGTGTGGATTATAAGCATAGAAAACAAGAAAAAAAATAAAAAATGATGCGTTTTGTTAAGAAAAACTCACAAACCAAAAACAAACAAACACAAAATCTAAGCACACCACTCCATGGCTCTTGATACCAATTGTAGAATAATAGTAATCTTTGATTTATGCAAGAACTAGAGAGAGAGAGTGGGTTGGATGAACTTAGAGAGAGAAAGTAAATGGAAAATTAAATGAATATTATGTGTGTGAGAAAATGAAGGACCAACCACCTCTCCAAGGCATGGAGAGGTGTATTAATATCCTATCTAGGACGGCCATGGATGGGCTTTCATGGGCTTTCCATGGGCTTTTCCTAACTTGGCCTATTAAGGTTCAAAAAATAACTAAACAAGCTATCTACCGATATCCATGGAAGTGACTGACAATTTTCGTGTTCCTAACACTTCTTGGCTTCTAAAATTCAAGCTCAGATGTACAGTATGCAGAGAATATGATACAACACCTTGAAAACTCATAGTGGAGTCTTCTATTTATAGTGTCTGATTTTTGCCTGGATACGCCTTATGGAGATAAGTAGATACGACATATAGGATTAATTTCCTTAGAGTCCGCGATAAGATCAAATCAATCAGGATAATTACCATCAATCATATTAAATGAGTATCTTTGACTGATGAAACAGCTGTGCATACGGCGTATTGGACAGTAGTGGATACGCTAGATCGAGAATAGATCATTACGCATTTCTTGTGATGAGCTGGCGCAGATACGCCATATCTTCCTTGCTGGATATGGCATATAGTAGCAGTTTTTAGAATTCTTCAAATATCTTCATTTTAGTTCCAGAATTGCGCCTTTTTGCTCCGTCTTCACAAGTTACTCCTGAATTACTGCATTTTTCAACTTTAACGCAATTAAGTACCAAATCATGCAATAATTATATAAAAGTAGGTAAAATAGATGGGATAAATGATAGTAAAATATGACGTTATTTGATGATATCAAACCCTAAGACCATTGGTACGCGCTAGTGATAAGACTAGCTGTAACACCCCCATTTTTGACATATAGCAGCGGAAGCTAATCTAGGGTATTACTTCAAAGTACAATAGTCATAATCATAGAAAATGACTCAAAAGTGACATTTTTTGAAAATTAGTTATCATTCAATAATATATCAGAGTTTTACAAAAGGAGGTCCCAAAATCTATGTGAAAATATAAAGTTTGAATGATAATAGTTTAGCCATCTTCAAGTCCATGCCACTCCGTACCATAAGTTGCACAATTACCTGAGATAAACATGCTAAAAAGTCAACACAAAGGTTAAGTGAAATTCATAGGTTTATGATAAATAGTTTGAATGCAAGATCAATAGACACTAGGTTATGTTGTTATATACCCATAAGTGTAATAATTGCAATGAGTACAATTATTAAGAAAAACAGTTTGAATACAAGTTATTATAAATAGTGGGTTACATTGTTATACACCCATAGTGTTTGGAATGGTTGAATACAAGTTAATTTGATGATAATAATTACAACGAATACAATTATCATGAAAATAGTATTAATAGAGTATTATTGTGTCTAAGCTCATGGCATACAAATTGACTTGTGTATATATCAACAATGATATATATAATGATAATGGCCCCCGGTGTAGGTAATTGCCATATACCTATGAGTTTCAAATATAGTGCGTTTGGTTACCTATCCGGCTAACACAAACGGGATTCATCAATCCTGATAGATCTATCCACAATATTTGCGTTCACTCCGAAGAGTAATTAATGGTCCATGATAGTAGGGTCTTTTGGCATAAACGGACTTAGACAACAAATGCAATAATATATCAGGAAAGCATATAGTTGAAAAACACTTGTATTCATGGTTTATAGCAGGTATCACGGGTTTATAAAGTATTCAAAAGATTGATATGTGAGGTTATGAACTCATTAAGTTTTTGAAAAGTAATCACATTGTTATAAGATGAACGAGTATATAAAAGAGTATGTAACAAGCATGTATCCCACTCGCGGGTTTGTAAAACATGTAAATAAGTAAAGGCGAGGTTATGAACTTTACTATAGCATATAGTTGGAAAAACATTTGTATTTATAGCATGTATCCCCCTTGCGGGTTTATGAAGAATGTAAATAAGTAAAAGAGAGGCTATGAACTTCACCTTAGCAGTACAGGGAAATCTGATTGATGGCAAGAGTATATGAAATGAAAGTAACGGCTTCGTCACACAACCTGGGTAATATGTCAAGTCTTAGTTTGATTGAATATGCTTTATGTCATAATGAAATATCATCTTTAATTGAATTTATTATGGAATTATCGTATCACTGTTTGGGCCATCATAATTCAGAGGTCATGTAGTAAACGTTTGAGGAGCCAGGACACTTTAAATCGTAAATCCAGCAAACTCGTCAAAACGTATACCCAAATGAAACCCCTCACATGAAGCTCACTAGTAACGTGATACATTATAATTTTAAGTGATAATGTTTTATAATATTTTAACATATATCGTTATAATTAATATAAAAATATAATATTTTAATAGTTTGCAAAATTGGCAAAATATTCCCTTGAATTATAAACTTTTACAAATTTAGTCCTTTAAAAAAAGTATTTATATATTAAACCTTTAACTTTGAAACTTGGCAAAATAGGTCCTTATAGTTATAACTTTGATAAAATGACATTTTTAGCCCTTTTAGTTATAAGTTTCAGAAAGTTATGATATATACCCCTATGCATGAAAAACGTATCATTTTTAGTCTAAAATCCATAATAATGATATTTTTCAATATGAAAAGCAATTTGCAGGTTATAGCTTATTAATATAAGCTAAAATATGAAGTTTTAACGTAATGAAAGTTCAAAATAATGATTTGTTAAGCTAGAAATCAAAACGGGTCAAATTAGGGTTTTAAAATGAAAATGTGCGGGTTTTAAGCTTCAAGCTTTTAAGACATAATGAAATACTTATAATATTGTTATATAAGCAACAAAATTTTACAAGTTTAGCTTATAAAATAAGCAAAAACATGAAATTAGGGTTTCATGAGCTCGGTTTGGATCAGAAAGGGAAAACGAATGGGTTTTTAAGTTCAAAGCTTTTAACAATGGTTTAAGCATGATTATATGAACATTATAAGAGTATGGAAATAGAATGTTAGCTTATAGAACCTGGTTTTGAGCTTATAGCTTAGAAACGGGTCGAAATGGGGACTTTTGCACTCGCACGCCTAGAATAACAATTCTGGGGCTTCAATACTTGGTTTCTTCACTTGTATTATGCTCTTGGGACTTCTTAGGACTTCTCTTGATGTTCTTGATCAGACCTTGGACTCCATTAATGGTTAGAAAGAAAGATTGAAGGTGTGATTTGAAATAGAAGGATTTCACCCTTTTATATAGGTGCGATTTCACCTTGATGGCCAAGGAAACTTGGTGACCAAGGATTGGAAATGTGTAGCAGCTAGGAGATGATGTGGAGAGGCTAGAGGATGATTTAACAAAGCTAGGAACTAGCATGAAGTGTTGTTTGGTCCTTGGTGTGCCGCGGCTAGACTTGGTGACCGAGGAGGTCATGTTGCCTCTTGGTAGCCAAGATACTTATTTGAGGTGATTTTAAGCTACTTCTAGTTAAAGTAGGTGAGTCATGGTGGTGTGTGGTAGCTTAGTTGGTTTTCAAAATAGGTAAAAAGGAGGGAAAAGGAGTATCAGGTTCAAATTTGTTCGGGTTAGGGTTTTTGGTTTAAATTTCGTTTAAATTGGAGTAATAAGGAAGGATTATGAAATGTAATGTTGTATATTAAGTATTTATAACTTAATTTATTAATGGTTTAGGTTTAAGATGCGTAAAAACAAAGAAATGGTTCACGGGTTGGAAACTAGCTCGGTTTTTAGGTTTCTTGGTTTGAATTAGGGTTTTAAGGTTTTTTAAATATGTATGAGAGCTTATGGGTAGAGTAATTAGGGTTTACATGTCACATATTGAGTGTAGTAGCTTGTATAAAAGTGGTGATAAGAAACTAGAATGAAAACAGTGCTAAAACGGCTATTTTGGATGTCATGCTTAATGACTTGTACATTGTGCTTTTAAAGACTTGTACATTATTTTGGAGGGAGTTTATATTTAAAATGTTATGTATTGATACTTGTACACATGCTTTGAATACTTTTACATTGATTTTATATGTATACATTACATATAGTTAGGGTTTAAAGGTAAATGTTTAACGTTTAAAGTCCGTTTTGAAATAACATTGTAAATGGTACATTATATGAGTAATGTACTTTGTAAATATAATATTAAGATATATACTTGACATATTAGGATGTTCAGGTTGTCATAGTTTATTGACTTGTTACACTAACTTGTCAGACCTCCCATGTTAAAACCCTTTTGTTGCACTCATCATTAGTGCAAGATACCCCTAGATCACCCTTGTTGAGCCAATCTATGTTTTCACCCAATATTATATGTTTTGCTATACCATTTCGCCTTAGCCAACCCTATAGTCTATATTTATCTTTGTGTTGAAATTTTTGGCTACCTATGTCCATGGTTCAGGAAAATGGTTCAAAGATTGGCACCTACTTTGATGATATATTATCTTGATCATGGAAGATCCTCTGATATTATCACTTTCGATAATGTTCATCTCAAGTGGGGAGATATGTGTTATGTTATATACAGGGGTATTGTAAAAAAATAATAAAGAAAAAAAGGTGGTGCAACAATAAGCCACCGAGTGATATAACTCCTCATGTTGGTTACGTGTTAATAAACCAACTAAGTAGAAAAGGCGGTGCAACTATAAGCCACCTAGTGATTATGGGGATGGTGCAACTATAAGCCATTCGAAGTATAAAGGTGGAAACTATAAGCCACCTAGTGAAGAATGGGTTAGCATGCTCTGCAAGATCTCATCATTAGTTAACCCATATTGATGATATGATCAATTTTTCGCACTCGAAGACTTGGACTATGGATGGTTTTAAAGCGGTTATGGATACCTTAGATTATATAGGACTATTTGTTTTGTGTTTTTATCTTAACACCACTTAAATGTGTATCCCATGTCTATCCAAACCCTTTATATCACCCAATAAGCCTGTGTTATGTCACCCATGTTGCCTTTAAGAATTGTTTAGACCCTAACTCTAACTGGTGCAGATTTGTGTACTTCCCAAGCTTATGATAAACTACATGCTATGACTGTGCAATTGAGCGATCACCCTAAAAATAAACACTTAGACTAGCTGAGAGTTGAGTGAATTTTGATCCCCTTTTCGTGAGGTGTTCGGCTTTGATGTTTCTAGCATAAGTCTTTTATAGATTTATTTCTTTGAGTCAAATCAGAGAAATCTTTTTATAAACTATTCTAACAGATCTACTTGAGGGCAAGCAGAAGTCAAGTGGAGGGATATTTGATACTTTTTAGTGTCAATTTCCCACAAAAATACTTGCATTTGTCTTATAAGTACTTGAATTCGATACATTTACGGTTATGTAGTTGTTATCCAGGGTAAATGCAAGTATGTGACAAGAAACACAGGAAATGGACAATAAAATGAAGATATATGGATTCTTACGAGACTTTACGTACGACAGTGTTACGCCGTAACCTATTCAAGGCAAGACACGTCATTCAGCAACATTATGGCGTAACCTCACGCAAGGTTTACGCCGTACCATTATTATTATGGAAAGCTAAGTCATCCGAGTTAGCATTACGACGTAACGTGAAAACTTTATTACGCCGTAACGCGTTTTAAACCTGCAATATGGAAAGTACGCGTCAGCATTTTACGGCGTAAACCCCTATAAGGTTACACCGTAAACTATTCGAAATTTATAAATAGAGGCCTCATTCAGACACTTCGACAACAACCATTCTACATCAGTTCCAAGGGATGATCAAGGCCTCCATTGCTTGAAGAATTCCATTAGAATTCCAAGGGATATCACACTTATCTTACTTTTGTATTTAATCATTCATAAACCACTACTGTAAGAATTATGAGTTTTCAATCCATGATTACCTTTATTGATTCTTGCTGTGTTGTTGCTATGAGCGGCTAAGCACTTCAAGTGCTGGCCTAGGTCATGATATTTTCATATCATTATTAAGTTTGTTCTTTAGATCATGGTTTTGTTGGATATCCTTTGACTATCGTGTACCCTTAGGTTTTGGTAGTATTGCGGGTGGTTTAGATCATGTTAATCCTGTTATTAGATTACCAATTGAACATAGGATTAGCAAGGTACTAAGGTAGGTTTGGCACCCTTTCGCTAGTGTAGGAACTAACCCTGTTACTGTCTCTATAACCTAATATACTTAAAAAGCCACCATGATCATTTTTCAGGAATGGGTAATAATCTGTATAGGTTATTAGACTAGTTTTTGGGATAGTTGGGATTAATCACTATGACTTGGTTGCCCCACCTTCGTGACTTTCAGGGGATTCATGATCACATGAATTATAGGACAGACTAAAGATATCTATTCAAGTCTGTTGACTTTAGAAACCACTGATGAAACCATGGTGTAACATTGCACAGGAAAACATAGTTATAACGGTAGTAATGAAATGGCTAGGTTAGCACGCTTCTCTCCCTAATATCTTTTATCTCTTTTACTTTTCGCATATTTACTTTCCTGCTAATTTCAAAATCAATCTTAAAACAATTTTCAAACGTGACAATTCAAATTAAAACTAATTGACACTTAGCTCTTGGGACGACCTCGGATTTACCATCTCTACACTACTCATGATCGGGTTCTCTGCCCGTTAGTGCGTTTATCAGTTGAATCGAGTTTTATAAATTTAAAACTTGAATAAAATATATTTTAAAATTAATAGGCATCAACATGCTCCGATGCTCTCTTAGTTCCATGTTAAGCCATAGATATGTTGTAACATTTTTAGTGATGATCAAATGTATATATTGCATAAGGGTGATGATTTGTACACTTCATAAATTGATTGATATACTCAAAAATATGTGTGTCATGACTATTATATCCTTAATATGCGCACACTTAAATAAATGATATAGGGGTATAAATGTCAAAACACATATAATTTAAGTGTGCAAATCTATTAGTGGAATGTGCAAATCACCATTCGTTGCATAATCATATATACTGTCTAGTTATAGATATCATGCACTGCAATGAAAGATGAGATTCTTATGACAAAAATGATACCGATATATGTATATTTTCATAATATATATATAAATTATGATAGTTTTGAAATTTTAATCAATTAAACAAGCAACTGGAAATGCAAAGACTTAAAAAACTTAGTGGTCTACTTTGAAGTCAATATGTGCTATACTTTTCTTATTGTCTTTCTGTTCGAAAGTTTCTTATTTTTCTTTTCGGTCCGTCTTAATCTAATTATTCAGACGACTTCCAGAGTCATTTGATTCTGTTGATCATAGAGGACTTGGATAGATGAGCCGAAGTTAACGAATATCATAATTTTTTACGTGTTTGCAAGAATAGTAGTTGGTTGCTACAACGGAAAAATCCAGTATAGTCGTTTTAAAAAACTAACTCCCCCAGTAGATGAAACAATCAATAGCAATAGATAGTATTGAACTGCAATGAATTTCAATGTATTTTATACAGGGTGTGAAGCTATATTCTTTTTGTTTTTTGTTAGTTCACTCTACTTCTGTTTTTTTTTTAAAACGACTATACTGGATTTCCGTTGTAGCACGCTAACTACTGTTCTAGTAAACAAGTAAAAGTATGTGATAGCTGCCAGACACGTAATTTTTGAAAATTCATTAACTTGTGGTTCATCTACGACAATAAGAAATTAAGTAGATTTAAATGGACCCAAAAGAATAATAAGAAATTATTAACAAAAAAGACAATAAGAAAAGAAAAAATTACATGTTTTGTGCCTGTGGTTTACCCAGAAATCATGTTTCGTCCATATTTGATTTTAATTACACTGATGGTCCATAATTTTCAAACTAATTGCACTGATTGTCCCTATTTTTCAAAATAGGGACCAACTATGTAATTAATTTTGTTTGAAATTTGTTACACGGATAGTCCCTATTTTACAGAATAGGGACTATCAGTGAAACATGTTTGATAAAATAAGGACCATCAGTGTAATTAAAATCGAAAAATAGGGACGCAACATTGCATTTCTGAGTATAACCACAGGGATGCAAACATTGTAATTTTTTATAAGAAAATTATAGCCCATATTGACTTCCAAAGGTCTACCATGGCCACTTAAAGGATTTCTAAGTCTAGCATTCCAAGTTGTTTTAATTGATTAAAAACTTAAAAATGTTTATAATTTATATATTACGAAAATATCCATATATCAGTGTATCATTTTTTTGTCATAAGAATCCCATCTTTCATCTGAGACGCTTTTTTTGTATTTCTGTTTTCGCTATGTTTTTACAAAGCGTAGTTGGGGTTGATTCATGGGGAATCAGGCGGGTATACGTTTCCATCTCATTTTTGCATGTATCTTTTTAGTTGTATCCGCACATACGTGTTTGGGTGCTGAAAATACAACGATTTGCTATGACAAGAGAGATCAGCTCTTGTTCAGTTTAAACAAAGGCATCATAGATGAATTCAGGATATGTGTCAACGTGGGTCGGAGATGAGTGTTGTCGGTGGAAAGGAGTCGACTGTGATGTTGCCACTGGAACCGTTGTCGGCCTTAGTCTCAGGGGCCGTGTTATCTGGAATTCGAATTATGTTGGAAACAAGAAAAGTATCGGTACTTCCATGTTGTAATAGTCTTTGCACGTAGTTTGTTATATGATTGTCTAGTAAAGCTAGTATGTCCAAGGCCCATGGAAAAGCCCGTAAAGGCCATGGTCTAGGCCTTGTTGGTGCATATATACCCTCTCCATGCCTTGGAGAGGGGGTTGGTTGTAGGGTGAGCATCGGGTCATGAACCGACCCGAACGACAAAAGCCGACCGAAACCGAAACCGAGTTAGAAGGAATTTTGCAAACCGCGAAACCGAACTCGACAAACCGTAATAAACCGTAACCAAACGAATTGCTCGGTGCGGCTCGGTTCGGATCGGTTTTAGAGTTCGAACTCGACTAAATTCGGGTTTGACGCCGAACCGAACCGTAAACCGACTAAACGAATGACTTATCCAAAACAGCAAACCGACCGAATACGCTCTGGTTCGTTCAGGTTGGGCTCGGTTTGTCGCTGTTGGTCGGTTTTCGTTCACTTTGCTCAGCCCTGGTTGGTTGTTTCACTTCTCATTTCACACACATAATAATATTATCATCTTTCTCTCTCTAGAAACTTTCCAACCCATTTCTCTCTCTAGTTCTTGCATAATATCAAAGATTACTAGTATTCTTCAATTGGTATCAAGAGCCATGGAGTGGTGTGTTTAGTTTTTGTGTTTGTCTTTTGATTTGTGTTCAAAACCTTTACAAAGAGCAAAATCTTGATTTAAATTTTTTCGGCTTAAAAACCTTAAAGTTGTCATTTTTCTTGTTCCTATAGGGTTAGTAACACTAGTTGTACAAGATTTTTTGCAAAAAACCAATCAAAAATGTGTCTTTTTGAGTTTTGAAAATTTGGGTTTCGTCTCAGTTACAACCGAACTAGTCTTGTCTGTTGGAACCGAACTAGAAGATCGAACGAGTTAACCGAACTAGTTAACTGAACCAGTGGAACCGAACGAGTTGTTTTAGTTGTAACCGAACGAGTTGTTTTAGTTGGAACCGAACGAGTTGTTTTTAGTTGGAACCGAACGAGTTGATTTTAGTTGGAACCGAACGAGTTGTTTTAGTTGGAACCGAACGAGTTGATTTTAGTTGGAACCGAACGAGTTGTCATTAGTTTGAACCGAACTAGTTAACCGAACGAGTGAACCGAACCAGTTTAGTTAATTGGAACCGAACTAGTTTACTCCTTTGTCAACTAAACTAGTGAACCGAACTAGTTTACTACTTTGACAACCGAACTAGTGAACCGAACTAGTTTACTTCTTTGACAACCGAACTAGTGAACCGAACTAGTTTACTCCTTTGTCAACCGAACTAGTGAACCGAACTAGTTTACTTCTTTGTCAACCGAACTAGTGAACCGAACCAGTTTACTTCTTTGACAACCGAACTAGTGAACCGAACTAGTTTACTTCTTTGACAACCGAACCAATCAAGTTGTTTGAGAACCGAACTAGTAA
This sequence comes from Tanacetum coccineum, assembly GCA_026074375.1. Lineage (NCBI taxonomy): Eukaryota > Viridiplantae > Streptophyta > Magnoliopsida > Asterales > Asteraceae > Tanacetum > Tanacetum coccineum. The sequence continues at coordinate 13,272 of BQNB010058057.1, forward strand.
CTTTCCAATTAAAACCTATCAACTCAAATTTCTAAATTATACGGTTATTTCTTTGACTTGTAAAATCCCGTGAAACATTAACTTGTTTTCCCGGTTTTGTCGAGAATTGTAAAATCCCGTGTAGTTTCAAGAATTATTTCAAGACTCAACAACCACACATTCAAACATAATTTCTTTCTACCACCGATCGATCAATTAGTAATCTTTTTGATACCACGTTATCAATGACGACTCTTGCTGATAAATCACTTCTCTCGGGTGGTGACAATAAACCACCGATGCTTGAAAAACATTTGTATGATTCATGGAAAAGCAGAATGGAACTTTATATGATGAATAGACCACATGGTAGAATAGATCCTTACTTCGTTGAGAATGGTCCACTAGTCTGGCCATCAATCACAAGTGGATGTGTAACAAGCCTTAAGGGAATATACTGAGCTCACCCCTGCAGAAGCATTCAAGCTTATTGTGACATCAAGCAATTAATTTCTTCTCTTAGGTCTTCCAACAGAAATCTATGCTCTTGTGAGTCAAACATAGGGTAGCAAGGATCTTTGGGAGAAGATTAAACTGGCTCATGCAAGGTACGTCAATACAAAGCAAGAGCTGTGAGTGGTAAGTTGTATGATGAATTTGTAAGTTTACTTACAAAAAGGAGAGTCGTTAACGAGTACTATTGTTATTCCGCATCAACTTACTACTTAATGATATGATCATGTACAAGATGCCCTGGAGCAATTTCAGTAATACCAAGTTTCTGGGAACACACTCCTGATGAATGGAGCATAAATTTGTTACTGATGTTAGCTGTCAAAGGACATGCATACTACCAATGTTGATCTGCCTCATGCTTACTTTAGCAGCAACTCGACACGATATGCAAATGAAGTTGTTGATATGCATGAAAGTCAAATGCAATGTTCAATGAGACGATCTCTTCTGTCGTTATCACTTGTGTATGGAGTATCGCCTACCGAGAAATCAGTGAGAATCGAATAGTCTCATCGAGTCACCTGATACACTCCAACATGTGACCACGATCCCACGATAACACACAATCCTTACACTAATAAACTACTGCCCGTCCTACTACCCTCTCCCTACACCACACACCTCGCCTCGTCGAACATATATCCCCATTCCCTCAGTCATGGCCTTCACAGTATCAGTCTCAACCAATTACTCAACTCATCAATCATCATCACCTCCTTTCAGTAACACATACCCATCCATGATTTTCTAGCAATCAATAACACCACCAAATTTATTCTCCTTATCATTCATCCCATCCCTTAATTAGGATTATTCTCCATTATCATCCATCCCTCAATTGGAATATGCTCCCTCAGTTAACCAACAACCTGAATTTTCCCAACCAGACTCGGGTCTAATTGTTCCAGTGTTCCAAAAAGGTGATGATCCCATTGATGTTATTAATCACATGATGTCTTTCTTGACTGCTGTTGTTACTTCCCGCTATCCCACTACTAATAACCAGCTGAGGAATTCGTCAAACCCTAGGCAACAAGCTACCATTAATAATGGAAGAGTAACTTTACAACCAATTCAGGAGAGGCAAACTTCGTTAGCTGCGAGTACTATAAGGACATACACTCCAGGAGCAAGTGGAAGCAATTATGGGAAACAAAGGACTGTTATTTGCTACAACTGCAAAGGGGAAGGCCATATGTCCAAACAGTGCACTAAACCCAAGAGGAAACGGGATGATTCATGGTTTAAGGAGAAAGTGTTACTGGTACAAGCTCAAGCACATGGTCAAATTCTAAATGAGGAGGAACTAGCATTTTTGGCAGATCTAAATATTCCTGAAGGTCAAGCCACACAGACTGTCATTACTCACAATGATGCTTATCAAGCTGATGATTTGGTTGCATATGACTCTGATTGTGATAAACTTAACACTGCCAAAGTTGCTCTCATGGCGAATTTATCTCATTATGGTTCAGATGCTCTCGCTGAGGTACACAATCATGATAATGTGAATAATAATATGATTAATCAAGTTGTGTAGGCGATGCCGTCTTCTGAACAGTCGAATGTTGTGAGCTATTCAGAGACTGAAATAACCAGTGATAGCAATATCATTCCTTATTCTCAGTATGTGATTGAATTACAACAGGCAGTTGTTCAGAATTTTGATTCTTCTGCACAACAAGATGCACTGATATTATCTGTGATTGAACAACTGAAAACCAAAGTTGCTAATTGTATCAAGATAAATCTGGACAATAAAAGTGACAATGATACTTTAACTGCTGAGCTTAAAAGATATAAGGATCAAGCTAAAGTTTTGAAAGAAGGACAAAATGTTGATTTAATGAGTAATGATAACGTTTCAGATTCAAGTGCACAGTCTGTAGAGATTGATCGTCTTAAACAAACTCTTTCTGAACATTTAAAAGAAAAGGAATCTTTAATGCAAACGGTTAATCTTCTCAAAAATGATTTTAAGAAAGAAGAATCTAGAAACATTGATAGGGAAATTGCTTTAGAAAAGAGGATCAAACAGCTAGATAATATTGTTTTTAAAAGAGATCAATCTGCACAAACTGTTAACATGTTGACGAAACCTCAGTTTTTCTATGATCATACCACTAAACAAGCTCTCGGTTTTCAAAATCCTTTCTATCTGAAGAAAGCTCAGCAGTTGGAACCAAAGCTTTATGATGGTAATGTCATTAAGAATACGAGTGCTATTGTGATTCATGACTCCGAAGAGACCCTCATGCTTGCTGAAGAGAGTCGTTCAAAAATGCTTTTAAAACAAAAAGATCCTATGATGTTAGAAAAGAAAGTTAATACTAAACCAGTCGATTATGCTGTCCTTAATCAACTTTCTCAAGATTTTGAAAAAAGATTTGTTCCACAAACTGAATTATCTGCTGAACAAGCCTTTTGGTCTCAGAATTCTGTGAATTCTCCAGAACCCACTCTTTCTAATAGACCCACCAATGTTGAGGTTCCAAAAGAACTTCCTAAATTCAGCATGGTTAATACGAGTTTGAAGAAACTTAAACACCATCTTGCTGGTTTTGATGTGGTAGTCAAAGAAAGAACCACGCCCACAGCTATCACTGAGGGCTCATGGGGGTTCGAGCATACAAAAGCTTGTTTTAGGGATGAAATAATTCTATTTGTAAAAGCTCTGAAGGACTTATTTAACACATTCAATCAATATTTGGTTGATGAACTTTCTGAAGTCCAAAATGTCTTTCATTAAATGGAACAGGCTGTGGAACAACATCGTTTAGAGTCAAAAACATTTGAAGTTAAAATGAATCAAGTTTTGAACGAAAACGAACGACTCTTGGAACAAGTCATTAGCAAAGATATTGTGAACATGATTATGAATTCTTCTGTGAATAATGCTTCTGTAAATGTGCATGAATGTGAAAAGTATCTTAAATTTGAGACTGATCTTCTCAACAAAAAGGATTTCGTTGAAAAAGAGATTTACGATAAACTGTTCAAAAGTTTTACGACTCTTGAAAAACATTGCATCTCTTTAGAAGTTGATACTCAACTTAATCAGGAAATTTTTCAAAGAGATAATTCTGTGTCAAATCAAAGTGCTCCAAGTTTTGATCAATTATTTAAAGTTAATGAATTAAAAGCTCGGTCCCAAGAGAAAGACACAGTCATAAAGAAGTTGAAAGAGAGAATTAAATCTCTAAGTGAGAAAATGAATGAGGTCAAGATTAAAAAGGACTTAGAAGAGATTGAAACAATAAATATAGAATTGGATCATAGGGTGATAAAGCTTATTGCTGAAAATGAGCATTTGAAAAATGAGCATTTGAAACAGACCTATAAGCAACTTTATGACTCGATTAAACCAGTACGTATTCAATCAAAAGAACAACGTGCTAATTTAATTAATCAAGTCAATCTAAAGTCTGTGGAAAATTTTGATTTAAATGCTAGTCTTCAAGAAAAAGTTTTGGTAATTACAGCTCTCAAGGATGATTTAAGGAAACTTAAAGGAAAAGCTCTAGTTGATAATGAAGTTACAAAACACCTTAGTGATCCAGAGATGCTTTAGATTAATATGGAACCAATAACCCCTAAATTGTTGAATAAAAGGTCAGCTCACTCTGCCTATATTAAGCACACTCAGGAAGAAGCTGCATTTCTTAGGGATCTAGTTAATCATATAAAAGCAAATTATCCCCTAGATCCAGCCTTAGAATCTGCCTGTAGGTATACTAAACTAATTCAGGAGTTGCTTACAAAAATCAGTAAAACCTGCCCTAGTATCAACAATTCAGATGAAAAATTAGTGGCTGTGACCCCAAAGAACAAGGATGAAAAGAGTTAGATTCACTGAGCCCGTCACATTCTCAAGAAACACAATCACAAAAACAACTTCTACATCAAACATAGTCTTTAACAAACCTATGTTGTCTTCTACATGAGTAAAACCATCTACTGATGCTAGCGGATCACAGCCTTGAGGCAATACAAAGACAAATAAGATTCGGAAAACACCAAGTAGTACTCAGAAGAATAAAGTAGAAGCCCACCCTAGGAGAGTTAAATCTAGTTTGAAAAATAAAGCTTGTATTGTTAAACCTAAAGGAACTGCTCATGTGCAGCGTTCCAAACTTAATGCGAATTCTGAACTTAATTATGTTAAGTGTAATGGTTGCATGCTTTCTGATAATCATGATTTGTGTGTTCTTGATTTTATCAATAATGTGAATGCTCGTGCTAAATCTAAATCTGCTAAGAAAAGTTCAAAAAGAAAAGTTTGAAAACCAACAGGAAAGGTATTTTTAAATATTGGATATATCTGGAGACCTACTGGTCGGACCTTCACTATAGTAGGAAATATGTGCCCTTTAACTAGGATTGCCACAACTACTGAAGTGCCTATTAGGAAACCAACTGCTCTAGATAATGAAACATCTAAACCTGTCGTAACATTGGTTTACTCACGGAAACCTAGGAAATCTAAAACTAATGTTCCTGTTAGCAAATCTAAGGTTCTTAAATCTGTATCTGCTAACAAAAATGAACCTAGTCAATCTTGGGGATCCATAGTTTCCAATGTTCCATCTTCCTCTCTTGATGAATGCAGGTCGTCCAAATTGTTCTTTGGTATTTAGACTCCGGCTGCTCCAAGCATATGACCGGAGATCGCTCTCAGCTCACCTATTTCGTCAATAAGTTTTTGGGTACAGTCAAATTCGGAAATGATCACGTGGCAAAGATATTGGGATATGGTGATTATGAGATTGAGAATATTACGATATCAAGGGTTTATTACGTGGAAGGACTTGGACACAACTTACTCTCTGTTGGGCAATTTTGTGATTCGAACCTTGAAGTTGCTTTCCGTCAACACACCTGCTTCATTCATAATTTGGAAGGTGTTGATCTATTGACTGGATCTCGAGGCAACAATCTGTACACTCTGTCTCTTGGAGATTTGATGGCGTCCTCTCCCATATGTCTCTTGTCAAAGGCCTCAAAGACTAAGTCTTGGCTATGGCACCGACGTCTGTCTCATCTCAACTTTGGTGCAATCAATCATTTATCCAGACACGGTCTTGTTCGAGGTCTCCCTAAGCTAAAATTTGAAAAGGACCATCTGTGTTCTGCTTGTGTAATGGGTAAAAGCACGAAGAAACCCCACAAACCTAAATCTGAAGACACCAACCAAGAAAAACTCTATCTTTTACACATGGATCTTTGTGGACCAATGCGTGTCGCAAGTGTTAATGGAAAGAAGTACATCCTCGTCATTGTCGATGATTTCTCTCGATTTACATGGGTTAAGTTCTTAAGGTCAAAAGATGAAGCTCCAGATTTCATAATCAAGTTTCTCAAGATGATCCAAGTGCGGCTTAAAGTACCTGTCCGACGCATCAGAACAGATAATGAAACTGAATTTGTTAATCAAAATTTGCGTAAATATTATGAGAAAGTTGGTATCTCTCATGAAACATCTGTTGCTCGCTCTCCACAGCAAAATGGTGTCGTTGAAAGACGTAATCGTACGCTAATTGAAGTTGCCCGCACAATGTTGATTTATGCAAAAGCTCTGTTATTCTTATAGGCAGAAGCAGTTGCTACCGCATGTTACACCTAAAATCGTTCCATTGTATGTCTTCATCACGGAAAAACACCATATGAGCTTTTACATGACAAACCTCCCGACTTATCATTTTTCCATGTATTTGGTGCACTCTGCTATCCGACAAATGATAGTGAGAATTTGGGCAAGTTACAACCGAAAACTGATATTGGTATTTTCATTGGCTATGCACCTACAAAGAAAGCATTTCGAATTTACAACCGACGTACCAGACGAATCATTGAAACAATTCATGTTGATTTTGATGAGCTGACTGAGATGGCTTCTGAACACAGCAGTTCAAGACCCGCACATCATGAAATGACTCCTACAACAATCAGTTCAGGACTCGTGCCAAACCCTCATCCTTCAACACCGTTTGTACCACCGTCAAGAACAGATTGGGATATTTTGTTTCAACCGATGTTTGATGAATTACTCTGTAAAACCTAAAAATCTCAACAAGTGTAAAATTACCAAAATACCCCTAATGCAAGAAAAGTACATAAAAGCTTAAATAAATTTCATTTTAATTATAGAAATTATGAAAATACAATATATGGCAATTATGAAAATTTATGTAAGAATAAAATACTTTATATTATGTAAGAAAAATAATTAATAATTTTATAAATAAACTTTAGCCGAAATATATGTATTTATTTATTTATAACTTTACAAATAAAATAAAATAAATAAGGATAAATACAAAATAAATATTGTAAGTTTTATAATCTAATTATATCTCTTTTGGAAGCCCATAACTCGGCATAATACCCTATTATACTTATCTATGCATTTTTATATTGTTAAATCCAAAAACAAAAATCCCGAAACCCTAATAAAATCAAAAGAGGCGGCTCAAAATTTTTTCCAAGGCAAGGACGATTTTTCTAAGGTGATTTGAAGGTCAAGGATTGGGGGAAAAATAGTGGGAAGTTTGTGGAGTGATTGGTTCGATTGTGGTATTGTTTTGGGTTTGAATTAAGCAACCGGGTTCAATAATTTATTAAATCATCAAGAATCATCAAAGGTATTTTTGTATCTCACAAAGTGAAGCTAGACGAACTGGGAGGTATTCTAAAGAACAAGGTTCGATTGCTCGTAGTTACCGTCAAGAAGAGGGAATTAATTTTGAAGAGTCTTTTGATCCGGTTGCAAGATTAGAGGCTATAAGGATTTTTCTCGCGTTTGCCGCTCACATGAACATTGTCGTCTACCAAATGGATGTCAAGTCTGCGTTTCTGAATGGTAATTTACGGGAAAGAGTTTATGTAACAGCCGTACGGTTTTGTGGATCCAGATAACCCCAATCACGTGTACAACTAAAGAAAGCTCTTTAATTGGTTTAAACAAGCTCCACGTCGCATGGTATGACTGTTGTCTACGTTCCTGGTACCGTCCAAACATCTCTAAAGGCTCAGAGGATCCTACTATGTTCAACTAAGGAAGGAAAATAATTACTTCTGGTACAAGTATAAGTCGATGATATTTCTTTGCGACAACTACACCTGAACTTTGTGACCTATTTGCTAGAAATCATGTGTTTCAAAATTAAAGATGTCAAATGATGTGGAAAAATCTCTATTTTCTAGGACTACAGATTTTTCCAAAATCCCATGAGGCATCTATATTAACGCAATCAAATATACCCTTGATCTTTAGAGAAATACGGTTTTGACTCTTGTAACCCCAATGGATACTCCATGGGTGTAGAAATCCAAACTGGACGAGGATAAAATAAGGGAAAGCAATTTGATGCCAGTCACACTAATGTGGCATGATAGCACTCTCCTTAACTCACATCCAATAGACCTGAACCTACAATTTCCTATATGCAATGTGTCCCGTATATAGCTAGTCCTACGAAAAGCACTTACATACGGTCAAAAGGGATCTTCGGTATTTAAAGGGAACCGTCAATCAGGACTATGGATCCGAAAGGATGCTCAATTGCACAAACATCATTTTTACAGATGCGGATCATGCTGGTTGTCAAGATACACGCCGTAGCACATCTGGTAGTATGCAGTTCTTGGGAGATAGACTTGTTAGCTGGTTATCAAAAAGGCAGAAAAGCGTTGCGATATCCAGTACGGAAGCTGAATATATTGATATGTCAGGCTGTTGAGCTTAAATCCTTTATTATGAGATCACCAACTAACCGACTATGTCCTTGATACAAAATTAATTCCAAAGTACTGTGATAACAAAGCGTTTATTCCTTAAGCCTGTCAACAATGTTCAACATTTCAGGTCGAAGCATATAGACATCAGATTTCACTTTATCAAGGAGCATGTTGAGAATGGGGTGATTTCACTTTATCAAGGAGCATGTTGAGAATGGTGTGATCGAACTTTACTTTGTCAATACGAAGTATCAACTGGCGGACATCTTCACTAAAGCTCTTGGCAGAGAACGAATTGAATTTCTTATCAACAAGCTGGGAATGCGGAGTTTTACGCCGGAGACTCTAAAACAATTGGCATATGAAGTTGATGAATAGTGGTGGTACCTATTCAAATATCCTGTATCATATGTATATATATTAAAACTATAAAAACCAAAAACATTTTTCGTTTTTTCAAATTTTTATCAAAACAAAATACAAAAATATAAAATTCATAAAACCAAAGAAAAAATTAAAAAATGAGAAAATATAAAAAGAGATAATAATGGCATGTCTTCTGAAAATCGATAACATTTATGGTCTTAGAAATGTCATTCAATAATGATACGAGGCTGTAAATAAAGTTCGAGCAAAAGTTCCAAATGCTTTTCAAAACATGCCAAATGGCTTGCTATTATTTCAGATAGCAACCCGGTCATCATCTTAAACGCAAGTATTCCATCAAAAAGGAAACTTGACCTTTCAACGGAAATTTATTCTCGGGCATAGTCTACTTTATGACCATGCAAAGGCTTGTGTTTACTTTGAAACACAACCCGTGCTTCCTATAGACCATAAGTGTATGTGTCAGTGTGCTTATGTGTCAAAATAAGAGAAATCTTATTTTTATTGATAAAAAGTTGTCTTCATAATGAATCAGTGTTTTCAGTAATCATAAAAATATTTTCAAAGACAATTCGATCACTCAAACAATGACAACGACTCTTTAAATAGAAAACGGGTCATCATTTAAGGGGGATAATGCGTCATCCAATAAAGTTTTGGATAATGACGGATAACAATTTTAAGGGGAGTTAATTTATATTAACTACAAGAGCTTTAGATGTCATTTGTTTAAATCTCTAGGGACTTATTTGCACTTTGAGACTTAGTGAATTCAGGCTTTAAACTACAGACGATCAATATTCCCAACACCTCATAGTTGTAAAAGACTTAGGATTGTTTGGAAATAATTAACTAGTTTTAATAGCCTTGAAGTTGATTCTCACGGGATATATCTAAGCTTATTTATACCTCAAACACGATCTCGAGTATGTGTGCGTACAAGGTTTTGCTGATTCCGAGGTGTCGAAACCAGCAAGGGGGAAGGAGTAGATGTATACTTGATAGAGTCCATGGCCTTCTTTCGAAGTCACATTCTTTAAATTTTAGGCCTTTCTTTGTTTCTTTCGGGTGCACTATTTCAATCACATGGTGGAAGAGACATCTCGTCATTGGTCAGTATGCATCATTTGAGTCTCCAGGGGGAAGTGTTAGTGTTGGGAATATAATTATTTAAAACATGAGAAGAGATCTGTCTGATTCAATAAATGTTTTACCCGACCAGTCAAACTCTAAGCTTATTCTTTAAAATGAGTAGAAATATTTGATAAAAGAGGTACACATAGGGATTTAATTGTCTACATCCGGGACTTAGTTGACTTTGGTGTTATATCCTGAAGAGATAAATGCGCTCATCCGGGACTTAATTGACTTTGGTGTTGCGGTATCAAATTCTTGAAAGGGTTAATTGTGTACTTCGGATATATGGGCTTTATACATCAAGACTGCTTCATACTCGAAGTTCTGAATCTACTTAAGAAAGGATTGCTGGTTTAGGGGGAAGCTAAGACAACATCAACACTGACATCACCAACCTCACAAGCTCAAGTTACATATGTATCTGAATCTGTTTCATACTCAAAGTTTGAAGCAAAGACTTTCGTAACTTGGAAAGAAAGTTGAAGCAATGTCGAAGAGTGCTTGGACAGAGAAAGATCAGATTGAAAACTTCTTGAAAGAAAGAAGGTTAATGAGGAGCTTAGAAAAGGTCGTTGGTGGGAGATTGTACGAAGGAGACCTATGGCTGCTACAAAGGACCATATGATTTCATCATATGATGTTCTCATCATTCAGGTCAAATCTTCATATATAATAAAACTTTGTGAATTTGTATATATGTAGTTAGACTTTATGGTGAAAATAAGGAGTGCTCGAGTATAAAATTTTCAAGAATTTCTTACTAAATTCAAAATTTTCAAATTATTGTACTCAGCGCTGTCTTATAAACCCTCAAAGATTAAGGGGGAGCATTAAAATGTTCCTGTTAGATATTATGTAACATTTTGTCCCCGAACGTTTACTCAATTGATATCCAATATATCAAAGATTTAACATTTTAGATAAGGGGAGAAAATGTGATTAAACTGCATCTAATTTGTATTGAAATGTGATTGAATATAAAATGGACTCAATGCACTCCAACACTTAGCATGTACTAATACGATTTACGGTGCCTTGATTTAATGGGGGAGCTTTTAGTGATGATGATAAACACCTCAAAAGTTGTGAATCTTTTGATATTTATATCAAACACTTTGATTGAACTTTTCAATGATTTTGGCTTTGATTGTGATGGAATACCCAAAAGACCGACCATGTACTTAAATTTATGGAGTTATAAGGTGGTTAGGCATAGGTATTCAAATCCCATGATCCAGCCAGAACCGGAGGGATCTACCCAGGGATATCCACTAGTTAGTATAGAAGTCCTTAGGTATGATACAAAAGGAGAAAAGGTGAGAATCAGGAATAATGTCGACTAGGATGGATCTAACACTAGAACAAACCCAACAAGGTGTTAGTTATGAAGTCTCGGTAAGCATTGAAGGGGTTGAAGAATGAAAAAGAAATGTAAGGATAAAGGGTGAAAAGAAAGAATCCCTCTATACACTTAGGCAGAAACCGGGTCAATACATAAACTGTCAGAAAACACTAAGTTGTTGTCTGACATTGAAGACAGTCATAGACCCAGTGACGCTATGCACAACCCTCCCTAGCCACTCAAGGTCTCTCAACAGACTCTTGTTTCATTTCTCATGGAGATTACATGCATTTCTATCGACTTTCTCACTCCGAGTTAGTCGATATTGAAAAGGTGGCAGTCAGCTCCAGCCTCCGATCACTCAAACCAAAGTGCACTATTGAGTCTAGAGCCAAAAGAGATCATCCATAAATCTCATAAGGACACTTGTCAAATTAACCTTGCTAAATCACACAATGTGAATAACAAGATGTATATTAAGAGTCCTACGCATTACATCCTTGGTGATCTTCCAGAACGATCCGCGGTCTGATATCATTTACGAATAGAAGATGGAAATCTGGCTTGAGCCACATCAACAAGCTTCGGTAGGTGCACTTGTGCTTCTATAACGAATCAACACTTAGCTGACATAGACTTTGGAAAGGACACCCGCTAAGTGCATTCTATAGAGAAGATGCACACTTGTTCTGTAAATGCAAGTTGAACAGTTGATGATCGAATTTCTGAAATGATTAACAACTCTCTGATGTGTCACAGAACACTTTAGCAAGAGACACATCGATTGACACATGCAAACATTTTTTATATTTTAATCGGTCTGAGTACTGTAGACTTCGCTGGTCACTTCTTATCGATAGTCTGTCTGCGATTGACACGTTCCGAAATGAGAACATGAGACAGTTTGATGAATCTGATACACCTTGTATTAAAAGAGATCAACTTCAGCTGAAAATCTGATCAGGAGATTCTTTTTAAATTGAATCTACCTGATCACATGTCAATCCTCATGGATTCAAAGGTTACTTCAACCAAACACGGGCGAATGACAAAGCCATATTTGCCCCCTCTCGCTTTATTGCTAACTGCTTTAATGCAGGATACTTAAAGATGGAGGTGAAGGTACCTGACTCCAGCTGACTCACAAGATTCATAGCCACATGCTCATACCCGACCGACAAACATAAAGACATCATGAAAGCTCAAGTACATGTTTCAAGACTTCCGCTACTCTGATACCGAACGTCTTTCTTGAAGTAACAAAGTATTAAAGTCAAAGAATTTCAACGAATTTTTTGTCACTCTGATACCGAACGTCTTTCTCGAAGTGACGAAGTGTTAAAGTTAAAAAATTTAAAGAAAGATGTAACATCAAAGCTTTTCAAGTCAACAAAACAAGAAAGGTATGAGCATGTCGGTCCAGAAGTCACAAGTTCACAAGATGGCAAAGTTTACAAGATGGCGAAACGAGATTATGCTTGGTTGATGATCTCAATGTGTTCAAGATCACATTCAAGACAAGCTAGGGAACAAGGTCAAGTCCTAATGTCAAATGATCACTACATCAAATCACAAGTTAATGATTAAAGTTAAACAAGCTCAAGACTAAAGATAAAATCATAGTATGCTAGGTTTAAATTTTGTTACATGGAGTGACCTCCCTTAGGGGGAGATTGTTAGGAATACAAAATTCCTAGGAAAGTGTCAGTCACTCCATAGATAACTGTCGTTAGCTCGTTAAGTAATTTTTGGAAACTTACATAGGTAGTTAGTCCAAGGCCCATGGATAAGTCCATTAAGCCAAGGCCCATCCACCCCTTGTAAGTATATTAACACCTCTCCATGCATTGGAGAGGTGGTTGGTTGTTTATTTTTCACACATAATATTACAAGTTTACTTTCTCTCTCTAAGTGTTCATCCAACCCTCTTTCTCTCACTAAAACAACTTTCCTCCTCTTTCCATGTATGTTATATGATTATTCTACAATCTCATAAACACTACCCTAGATACCACTCTTGCTCTCACATCCATCCACCAACAATTAGCCAAACAATCCCATCTCAAGGGACTAATGTATCACCCCTAGCTCCTAGAGCTCTTGTTTTCTCTACTCCTCCTAGCTCATCACTTGAACCGCACCCTTACTTGACCTCTTTGTATGATCTTCCACCAAGAAACTTTAATCCACCAACACCATCACTCTCTCAAGGCCTCTCCTAAACACTCCCTCTACCAATACTTATAGACTTTGAACCATCCTTTTCTCCTATCAACCTCTCTAGAAGTAGGTTGAGTGCTCAACCCAAGCCCTTCATGAGTAGAGAAAAAGTTCTAAATGAACTTAGCCAACTCCACACTTTCTCCCACAACATTGAAGAAGCCATCCAAAATGCACAAAATGTGCAAAATAGCCTCATCCCTCCTACCTCCGTCACTTCCTTGCAAATGCCACCACCATTTCCTTTCACCACCACTTCTACAACCATCGTACCACCATTTAGAACATAACTACCACCATCAAGCACTTTTGTCCCTCTTGATCAATCCCTATGGATGGAGGGTCCCTCTCCTTCTCAACCACAAGAACACACATGTCCCCATTGTCAACGCACAGAAACAATTGTCAACAATCTCTAAAATGAGATGAGGTTTGATGAACCATATCCTCGAACGCCTCAACCACCTCTCTAAACAAAAACTATAAGATGGTGGTTGCAAGCTCGTATCACCTTAGACTTTAGAAGCTTGGTTTAGTTAGAACATTAGTCATGATTTTAGCTTTTATTGATCTTAGTCAATGTATTTTCACTTCATGATTAAAGTGCTCTTGATAATGTTTAAATTATATGCTTGATTGTCATCTTGTATGTTGTTGATACCTTTCTGTTTGATGATTGAAATGTTTAGCATACTGCTCCTCTTGGCATATGTAGTGTATCATTTAAATAAATTGCTTCTCGCTAAAATTAGCAAAGCTTACTTTTTGCAGGTCAGCCGGTTCTATTCTTTTGGGAAGCCGAATCCTTTCATGAATGGAACCGGCTGGAACCGAAAGCTCAAGATCATTACTTATCTCTTATATATTTTATTCTCAATTTAAGTGATTTTCAATAGCATTATTTTACAGGTTTCTTCCATCTAGGGGAGCATACCTCTCTCATTACTAGCATATTTTCTTGTAGCTTTTTAAATTCATTTGGAATCCTTGACGATCCCATTTAGGGGGAGCATTCGTCAAGGGGGAGCATGGGATTTAATTCTCTTTGAATCAACTTTAGTTTTGACACTCTTCGGACTCTCTTATATTTCATACTTGCATTTGATTCTTTCCATATCAACCATGGTTCCATTTTAGTCGGACCTCCTAACCTTACTACATTACATTGCATAATTTTCTTTCGTTAGTTAGTTTTTCTTCGACGGTTTTTTTGTTTACAAAAAGGGGGAGAAGGAAGTAAAAACTCCAATTTAAAACTTATAAATTTTATAATTTACTTCCGATAAATTTTTGTTTTGTCATCAACAAAAAGGGGGAGATTGTTAATACAAATAAACCGTAAAAATGTTTATTTATATTTTACGATCTATCCGTGTTTTGTCGATAACAAAACATAAAATCATCAAAAGTAGAAAATACAGTTTACTAGTTTTAAACCAGTAACTTTCTAACTCAATTATCATCTCATTTACCTTACACATCATATTTACTTGTTATATTTTACAAAACTGTTAGATATTAGAAAAAGACTCGGTCACCCCGTGTATTTTACTGTTTGTTATAGCTCGTAGTAAATAGTTAAACGTATGACTTTCGGTAATTAACCGGGTACTAATACCCGGTGTTTTGTAAGAACTATAAATACCTCTTCCAACTTTGGAAGAGGTGGCTAGTCATTTATTCATTTTCATTTTACACATATAAGTTTCTCTCTCTAGAAACTCTCTCATGTGTTTCTCTCTCTAGAATCGACTAATCCCAAGAATCGTCACCGTGTTATGATATATGATATACCACAATTGGTATCAGAGCTTCTTCCTCAGCTTCAGTTAAGCTGATTGATTTACCTAATTCCAAAGCTAAGTCTGGATCAGGAACGATGTTGTCAGCAGCTAAGATGGTGGGTTTCTTCTTTACAGTTCTTCTACTCGAAGTTTTCTTTCTGACAAGTGGTTCTGGATCAGACTCTTCAGACACATCAACAGTTTCTTTAGTAATATCTGCAATCTTCTTCCCTTGAGAAACTTTCCCTCTACTCTTTTTTGGAGGTATTTGACCAGTAGAGTACATGATGAACATCTTGTACGATTCTGATTGAATAATATCATTATTAAGCATAGTAGCAGGAATGGCAAGTCCATATTGCTGAACGTCTTTACCAATTCTGACAAACTTGAGTCGACTCACAACACCGTCATCCTTGATTGTATGAAAGTGTTGAAACTTGAGCTTCTTGAGAGATTTGTGCTTGGAGAGGAAGTAATCAATGATAACCTTGGTGAATCGAGGATATGGCATATTTTCACGCCTTGACTTCTTCTCCCGTCTATGATCAATTTAGTAAGCAATGTCTTCCCAAATCAAGGATGGATAGTCAACGTTCTCTCTGACAAACATGCCCTATAGAATATCAATTCTTGACTTTCTCAATTTGTCATTTCCAATCGTCTTTCCAGAGAGACATTTGTTGATACAAGCTGCCAGAGTTCTCCAAGGCTGATGCATGTGGTCCACAAATGTATTTGTATGCTTGTGAAGTGTACCTGTGTATCCAAGATCAAGGAGGAGGGTGAGTGTGTCTTCATAATTTTATACCTCGGTAAATACTTCACCTTCTATTCTTGGACAAATATCAAGTATCTCCCTGAAGACGTCAGCATCAATCACACACTTTATGTTGGCCAGAAGAAATTCATAAGATTCAGATCCTTCAAGCTTCTTAATGGTGTACCAGAACTGTTGCATAAGGATTTTAGGGACATTAGCAGAAATGGTGAATACCTTGAAGCATGTAGAATGCTAGATCACATCAATGACAACTTGAAAGGTTTCTTCATTTTGCTTCTTAGTGGTTTCCAATCTAACATTCGTAGGGTTCTTTTGTTGTAGATTCTGTAACCCTTCCTATTGGGAGCATAACCAACAAAAATCCCTATATCTGCATTGGGTTGCAATTTTACAAGATCTTCGCTGTCGTTTGTAGGGTAACAAAGAGCACCAAAAACTCGAAGAAATGAAAGATCAGGTTTCTTATCATGCACAAGCTCATATGGGGTTTTGTTGTGACGAGTATGAATTAGGGATATATTCTGGGTGTAACAAGCAGTAGCAACAGCTTCTGCCCACAGAAACATCGGCGCTTTTGAGAATATCAACATTGTCCGAGCAGCTTCCACAAGTGTATGATTTCGTCTTTCGACAATGTTGTTTTGCTGTGGAGTTCTCGGAACAGACTTTTGGTGGAATATGCCAACTCTTTCATAGAATTCAGTCATAACTTGATTAACAAATTCTGTTCCATTATCTGTGCGGATGAATCTGCCAGTTTTATTGAGACCGACTTGAATTTGTTTTAGAAATTTGGTAACAAACTCTAGAGTTTCATCTTTTGATCTCAAAAACTTTACCCATGAGAATCTTGAATAATCGTCAACAATGACCAAGATGTATTTCTTCCCATTAATATTCACTAATCATTGATCGATCAAATCATATCATTTCACAAAATATCAAGATGTCTAATATGTCGGAAGACATTCAGTATGCCGGTTCCGATACCCGCCCACCAATGCTTGATAGGACTGATTATGAGTCTTGGCAACAACGTATTCGTCTGTATTGTCTGGGAAAGGATAATGAAGAGAACATAATGAAGTCAATTAATGAACATAATGAACATAATAAAAGCAAGAAGTATTCTCACAAATCCAAATCTAAAAACACCAATATAGAAGTTCACATTTGTAAAGTGTGAGTGTGTGTGTTTTCTCTCTAGCACACACATATTCCCATCTTATCTCTTTTCTCTCTAATAATATGGATACACATCTTTTCCATTTTATCCAACCTCCGGATCTATTCAAGGTATCCAAAAGAAATTTACGTACTCTTATTTTTCGAACTTAACCACTAATAAGCCGACGCCTAGACGAACATTTGGGATAATGTGTGCAAATGCTTCCTGGAAGGACTCTGATTAAACAAAGGAAGATAGGGTAATCACAGTTATACAAAATAAAGAATAATTTCTTTGTCAGATCAAATGAGAAACCACAATTTTTCATGCATACATCGTTTGAGGTTTTTTACACAGAATGCACCTTGAGGACGACATGGAGAGAACATTAGACGCAACCATATGGTTCCTAAAAAGGCAGGCTTTAAATCTAATCTGTTAACAAATAGTGTTACCTAAAGGGGTAGATTCAAAACTGAATCAAACTAAACAAGGAATTGAGAGAAACTAACTTTGATCTAGTTGTAATGCCTACTTAATCAACAATGAGGTAACATTGCGAATGAGAACAAAATTATGTTTGAAAGTTTCAACCCTCAAACGAACTAATGATCCTATGGCGTCTTATTACAAGAATGCCTTATTTTCATTAGTATCCAACACAATCATTCCGGTTCTTCACAATCTTCAACATCCACCATCGCTTTCTTATAATTTACAGCAGGACTCAAGACTTGCTTCACTATAACTTGATTGAAACCTAACAAACACCCTTGCTCTTCCACATCCAATCATATAAAGCACATCTTCCTCAAAACGAACACTCAACTCAAACTTCTTCTAACGTAAGGAACAAAGCTACTATTTTCATCGACAGACGAGTAGTGGTTCGATGGATTTTCCGTTGGATAGAATACAATGGCGTAAATATAATCATAGAAGAGACCATTTCATAGGAAAAATGCCAGAGGATTTTGTTAGAAACTCTATGGAAATGCATGAGTCAGAATAGATGGAAACATGAATCTCCTGGCTCAATACTAAGACCCATTAAGTTGCTAATACCTGCAATGTCATGTGGTGCACATAGCATGACAATGTCCACAACCAAAGCGACCACCAGATTGCAGACTATGCAAGGACAAGAATCTCTTGCTCCCTATTTGCAAGCCTCAGAAAAAGGGTGCAAAACTGGATAAAGACCAAACTATTGCTTACTTGCTATGAGAATCTGTTTACCAACTATTTGATGATTGATGTTGGATGTATCCCCCTGATCAAGATTTGTTGCACGTCAATTTGGATCATTTCTTTGAAGCTGATCAAATGGAGTTCATTCTCGACTCTGATCCTGATAGGTCTTACCTACTGCAACAGACCATGTGAATCATCATAGGAGAAAATCATTTCATCTTGAAAGATCAATCTAACGATGAAACCGAACCATCAAATGACTCCGAAAACGCTCCAGTGTATGAGTACAAGATCATGATACCGTTATGCATGTAATAGGATAGATATCCATGAAGTACAGCGAGATGCAGAAAACGATGTACAACAACTACGATTTGTTGACTTCTGATGCTAAATACAAAGATAGTAATATTATTCCCGATGATCAGTAAGTGAGGACAACTTAGAATAAAATGTTGTATCAAAAGAATGTATCTTCTATACAAAATGATGCATTAATGTCAATTATCAATGAAATTCCATGAACATGACAAGACATTGTTGAACAAAGTAGGTTGAGCAAATATGCCGAGATAAAGTTGCTAATGGACACATTGACACTCTAAAAAAACTTGCGAATATAAGTAACTGGTCGGGATGTAGTGAAAAACAACAAATTTTGAATTAACTGAAAGAGAACAAAAGATCTGATAACAATTTGAAATAATTATCTCTGTACACGAAATAGAAAGGAAACATCATTGAAAACGTAACTTCCATACTATCCAAATGAAAACTTCGTTCTAACCATGGACTATAACAAGTCAATGACAGAAGAAGTACATCCTTGAAAAGGTATTTTACAACAAAAGACGATCAAATTTTTCTTGAATAGTTTTTAGATAAAAAAAGCTAAAAATGAAAATGTTTAGTATTAGATTAGTTCAAAAAAAACATGTATCAGTCTGTTCAAATGGTACACATGTTATGTAATACAAAAATCTTTTATGCTTAAAAGAACAAGGTAGCGATAGGCTACAAAAATCCTTTAAATTGTCGCACCCGTGCAAAGCAAGATCAGTCTGCTTCTCTATAATGGTTAATGAAATAGTCAAGACCAATCATGCACCCCCTGTTGTACTTGACTCAGAGGATACTCCTTGAGATAGCCCGAGATAAACTAGGAAAAGAAAGCATGATAAAAAGAAAAGCCCTCACTGCTGTGTAGTGGAAAATAGAAGTTAAGAATGCACCCCCATAATACTCGAAATAGAATAATCTTGCAATACAAAACACCACAGAGAAAACTTACCCCCTGAACATATATTTGGTCCTATGAAAATTATCAAAAAACTGTGAAAACCTGTTACAAAACCACTTTCAACAAACATTGACATAGATCCACACCAATACACCTCCAGAGCTGTCCGCCCAGGGTTCTTCCAACAAAAAGTCAGTGAAAGTTTAATTTGTAAACTCTCAACACAACGTTTTATAAAAAATTAAACCGAATTTGAGAAAAACATGTTAAAAAGAGAATCACACCAACGGGTGTTACTGAATTGGTAAATTGTTATTGCACAAACAAAAAGATGTTACCGTTCACCTGAGGTCATTCCATTTTTCACAAAACCTCTTAAAACAACATTTGAGGGAGTCCAAACGGCTCTTTATAAAGAAATTTAATGAAATGAAGAAATTTATTGAAGAAATGGAGAAAGAAGGGGACCAGAATTCTGTGGACAAGCCAATGTGCTGAAATTGACAAGAAAAACCTTCTCATAGAAAAGATAATCAAATTGCTAATAAGTTGTCAATCAAATTAATTGTAGTTTTGCAGTAGAACAATCACGTTGTGTCTAGATTTTGGAATCTGAGATTTCTAAATAAAAAATGATAATCAACAAGAAGTTTCGATAATGAAAAGATATAGACGTCTTAACAAATCTGAGGTGGGAATACCTCAATTTTTCAATTAAAGTATCAACACCTTTCAAGAAAACTTTGGAAATAAACAAATCAGCGAAACATCTCAGGCAGATCCTGAATTTGATTCACTCTCAAGATTAACAATCTATAAGCACAACTTCAAGAAAATGACAACGTAATTAGAAACTTGAAAGTCAAGTCTCTAAAATGAATGAAAGAAGTTTGACACAAATAGTGCTAAAGATGTCAAGGCCTTAGAAACTCAGAATTTAGAATTAACCAGATCATAGTCACGAGCCTCTTGAACAAAATGAACGTTTTTAGAGCAAAAATACAAAAAGTCAAACAGCATTACAAGGAATTGTAATTACTCCATTAAGAATACCTCTGGCCTCACACTAAAGAAAAGACATCTTCCATGATAAATGAAATTAAGATCTAAAGGCTCAGTTGAAAAGCAAGTGCTTGCGTACACTATGCTCTGTCAAACCAAAAGTTTCTTGCACCTGGAATGTATGCCATCGTTGTTGAACCAATCCCTCCTCGCCTGTAAAACAATGGGAATGCTGTTGCACATAAGCCTAAATAAACTATCTTTAAATAGAGTTTAGAAACCGTTCGAGTAGAGATTAGTCGAAGAAGCTATAATAGTTAGAACCACTAGATAAAAGAACTTAATGTCTGCTTTAAATCATGAAACTTTCCTCAGGAATTTGTTAGAATATGTGATTGGTACTTGCCCGAAAGAATTCAATTCAAACACAAGGATCACAGAGGCTCTGCCTCTAACCCATTTAACTATGAAGAAAGAAAGTTACATTGTGAAATGAATACATCAAGAACTTCATCTAGTAACACACAGAAAACACGAAAGTGCACAAGAAAGATCAACATAAACTAATGTCCTTGTGATTAATTACTACAGGATATAACAGTCCCACTGAAGCTAGCAAACAAACCTAAGAAGCAATACAAAGAAAAATAGGATCCTGCATGCAAAGTAGAGAGAATAAGAAAGAAAGTAGAAGACCATCCTAGGACAAATAAGTCTGTATGGACAAAAGTCAATCGAGTTTGAGTCTAGCATTACTCTAAAGCTGTTGTAATTTATTTTGAATTCTGAATCCTTTGTGCAAAACGATGTAACGAAATTCTTAATTTTATGCAAATCATGAAATGCGTGTTCTGTGAACGCTTTGAATTTTGTGAATGCAAATCCCCTGTTAAAAATGGCTTGGACATAGACTAAACAAGGTTTGGAAAGTTAAAGCAAACTGTCTGCTGAATTGCTTTATACAAAGCCAAGCAGGTTTGGAAAGCAACATTCAAACTGTTCACAAAATGTTGTTTATCAATGGAGACCTACAAAGAAAGAAATTTAATTTAAGAGACCAGGTGCCCTTTAACTTGGCTTCCAACTATATTTCTGCAAACCAATAGGATCCGCAACCGAAATCATGTCCGAAATTCCAAACTCTCCACCATTCGTCCTGTTTTCCAAATACATGGTAGTATAGGTATTGTCCTTTGGTAACTAGGACTCGAAGCTGGTCACAAACATATGATGGGGAATCGCTCTAAAAGCTCAAGAATTTGTGAAAATGTATCCATTGGGACAGTGAATTTCGGAAATGATCACGTTGTGCGATCATGGGTTATGGGAGATTATGTCTTGTTGACAGTGTGATCTTCAGGGTATACTAACGGAAGACTTGCCATAATATTTTTCTCTATAGGGCAATGTTTGTGATTCTGATCTAGAAATTGCTTTCCAGAAAACATTCATGCTTTGTTCGTGACATGGATGGTGTTGGACTTACTTAAAAGGTAGTCTAGCACCATTTGTACACGATCAACCTGTTGATGAATGATAAAGTCATCTCACAATTTGCCTTATTGTCAAGAGCCTTCCCAAAGAACAAATCATGGCTGTGGCATCGTTTCGATTACATCATTTAAATTTGGCACAATCAATGATCTATGCACTAAAAATCTGGTAAGAGATAACCGAATGCTGAAGTTTGATAAAGATCACATTGTCCTCAGCGGTCAAACTCGGAAAAAGCAATAAGTAAATTCTCACAAACTCCAAATCTGAAAAACACCAAATGGAAGCTCACATTTGGTAAAGTTTGAGTGTGGTGTGATTAACCATATATTTGCGCTATGGCTTATCTCTTTTCTCTCTAATAAACATGGCTGAATTTCTTATATCCATTTTATCATACCATCGGGATCCATTATTCTAGGCGTGAATCAGTAATTCACAAACAAAAACGCGTAACTACATTTTTAGCATAAAAATGAACAAATTAAGACTTAAACTTATATTACACAGCATACCATAAATAGTACTATTTCCTGATCCTACTAAATAAAAATGGTTAAATACATCATGGTGCATGACTTCACAACAGATCTAGGAAAAAAAAGATTTTTTGTGCTCAAAATTCGAATTTTCTATCAGACTGCCTGTTCCTCTCCAGTTGCCACTGGCCGGTTTTCATTGAGGTGATTGAACCAACATGAACCAGGCTACAATGTATCCGGTTTCCTATTAATTTTCAGCTGGCCTGTTTCCATTGTAGTAAAAGCTAACCGGGCGAAATCGTGCTAAGTAACTTTAAGCCTTTAAAATTTTAAATACCAAGTCATTTTTCTTGTTTTATGCATCAATTACAATAGTTTTTTACCCTCTTATTTAGCTAACATCTGACCATTGATCATGTCCTTTTTCATTTTAGTGTTTTGATGAATTTCTTAATAGGAGAAGTTCTATCGACTTTTTCATACCTCTCATCCTATGAAGATCTAACTACTGATCTCAAGGCATCACTCATCATCATAGTCAATCAAGTTGTGTGTCATGTCATGTTAGGAGTTTTTAGAAAGTTTGGGAAATATATTGTATAATATATTTAAGGATAGATCTATCTTTGTTAGATCTTGGTATAATGCTTGGCACCTAGTAGAGGGTAATCATTATGAAGGTTTTGTTCCTTCATATTAGGACACGGTATTTAGTTTAGTACCGTATAAAGGGTAAGCAAGTGAATGATTGGTTCATCCATATAAGAACTCGGTATTTAGCTTAGTACCAGATAAAGGCTAAGCGACGTTGTGAGGCTTCTCCGCCACTTAAAGGAGTTTTGGTGTCTAGTGAATTCGAACTCTCGAGTAGGTGACTCGCAGAGGAGAGTAGGGCAAGCAGGGCGGAGCCAGGATTTGTAATTAAGGGGAGCCGAACTTCATAATAAAATGGTAACAGTGAATAATGATAAAGTTCGACCTCTAACTGTATTGTGTACAAAAAGTAAAGTATAACAAAAAATATTGAATTACAAAAGGTTGTTAAATTGAGATATTAGTCCCTTATATTAATCTAAGTTACAAGTTTAGTTGAATCGTTA
This sequence comes from Tanacetum coccineum, assembly GCA_026074375.1. NCBI lineage: Eukaryota > Viridiplantae > Streptophyta > Magnoliopsida > Asterales > Asteraceae > Tanacetum > Tanacetum coccineum. The sequence continues at coordinate 36,838 of BQNB010058057.1, forward strand.
ACTTAAAAAGTGCTAACGGTTTATCTATTCTTTAATAATTGTAATTACGTATCGTTAATTGATTAATCACGCGTACATTTAAATTTGAACAACCAAAGAACATAAATAAAAGGACAACACATATGGGCTGCTAACCAACTGAGCTAGCTCAGTTGGCGATCAAGGGTATCATTTAGTATGTGAGTTCCTCACCAACCTAAAGGTTGTGGGTTCGAGCCTCGTTAGAGGCACGCGTGAAATATATTGTGAGATATGTGGTATAGGTTGTGAAAAATTGCCGTTTAAAAAAAAGTAAAAAAATCCTATGGGATGCTAATGGAAAAGATATGACGAAGACACATCTAAAATTTGAATTTAAATTTTAATCATCATAGGAAAGAAAAAATATCAAAAAGCACTTAACAAAAAATATCAAAAGATGTAAGAAAAACATTAAATATCATAGACATTAAAAAAAAGAATAATTTCAAAAGTGGCCCAAAATCCAAACCTAAAATGCAACCCTAAGCCCAGGAACATCTTTTTTTCAAAACTGAACCCGGGCAACTTGGCTACCGGGCAACTCGCGCGCAGACTTATGTTTAAACATAGTTATTGGGCTTATTGGAGGGGGCCTATCACCCGCTAGCCACCCCCCTCCCTCCGCCCCTGAGGGCAAGGTTAGAGACTTTGTAGCCGAACGACTATACATACTTATGTACTATATCCTTTACGTTTATATAACTATAGTCATTGTCAAATAATATATACATATAGATCTACAAACCAACTAAAACAATTAAATCAAAATTTTAATTGGTAAAACTATTCACCCCCCTTTTAGTTTTCCACAATTGATATCAAGAGCATGTTATCAAAGATTTTTAAAGTAGACTGTATTTTGATATATTTAAAATCAATTAAATGAATTTCAAAAAATACAAATATCTTTTAGATCTATTTGTGTTCTTTATTTTTAAAGGAAGAATGAAGGATCATCAAGAATGGTCTTGGATACCTTGATGCTATCTCTGGAATTGCAAAAAGGTATATTATAGTCTCCCCTCATCATATTTTATAACCAACTTCTTTTGGGTATTAAAAAGTTTAGTTACTATTTA
>BQNB010058058.1:0-14891 GCA_026074375.1 Tanacetum coccineum
TCATCTTGCATTCATGAATGTGTTACAATTAGTCTAATACATATCATGACATACATAACGAAACCTTTAGCTAAACTAAACATTTTCATGCATGTGTTCAATCTCATCAGGTGAGATGGAACTTTGAGTCTTGCTCAATGAGGTGTCATATTATTTTAGACTTATTAACCGCGTATGTGTATCCTAATAAACATATGATCCAAGGTTTATGTTTTATTTCTTATATTTCTCAATAGAAATATTATTCCAAACTAAGGATTAAAATCTAGCGTAGGTGAAATATTATTTCCAATATGTTGACAACATATGAGATATAAGAAAGACAAAACATAATGCTGCAACTAGCTCTAAGGTGTACTCAGTAGTTATCTTTGTTTCAATCAAAATCAAATCATTGATTTAAACTTAAGATCCCAGCTCCTAGAAGCATGCTCTAATCCAAACTTGGATTTTTGCAGCTTGCACATTTTCTAAAGATAATTTTGGATTCATAAACCCTTTTAATTACACAACGTCCTCGCAAAGGTAATCATTCAAGAAGGAGTTTTTACATCTAGTTTCCATATTTTATATTTATGAAATCTAGTATGGTAATTAATATCTTTATTCACTTAACGCTCGTAAAGAAAAAAAAAGCTTAATCATAGTCAACCGCTTGAGTATAAATAAAAACCCTTATCATAAGGCGTGCATTTAAATGTGTGTACAATTTTTTCCATATTAGTCTTCTCCTAGAAGAACCATTTTAACCTCTCAGTCTTACCGATTAGTGGAAGATCAATCAAATTCCAAAAATAATTTTCTTTCATGGACTACATCTCAACATTTATAGTTTTGAGCCATTCATCTGATTCAAGATCTGACAATGTGTCTTTGTAGTTAGAAGATTCACTACGATCCTCTAACTCATGTTCCTCAACATTGACATGAAAATCAAATCTTTCATGTCCTCGAGATATCCTTGTGGATCTATGAATGGGAGTTTCAACACACTGTGGCGTTTGCATTTTCATGCTTAGTCTCATTATGTCGTTCGCTAGTGCATTCAGAAGGTCGTGTAATAAGAGACTTTCTCCAAAAACATATGCTCCCACTTGCTTCTTGTAAGAGGAGACTTTCTTCAAATATGCAGCATGTCGAACAACACTAAAATTGTTCTCGTATGGGATGTATAAAATATATTAACAATTCTTGACTCTAGTTTGCTAATAACACGCTTAACGTGATCTCATCAAATTCATAACTGCAATGAAGACATTCCATAACCTGATGGTGTCTTAGTTACCTTCTTGGTTGGAACCATATTGAGTAAACACGTGGCTCACCCAATTTTGTTAACCTTGATAAGATTAGAGGTAGGGTAGTTGAAGTTATCAAAAATCAAACAATATCAACAGAGTTTGAGTTTACACATCAGACATACCATAAAGATGTGGTATTCTATGAGTAATGGGATTGTGAGACAATACCACAATTCCTTAGATAACCTAATACTCTTTGGCTCACATACTTGCCTATTTGGTCAAACAAACTGGCATTAATAGTATTTTCAAGCCAATTGCATGCTATAACATAGAAGTCTTTGAGCAGTTCAAGGACTTTGTGTACATGTCTTAACAAGAAGACATAACACGTTAATCTCTAACTTTATGTTATAAGTCTTTGAACATTTCAATGACTTCATGTACATGTGGTGACTATGAGACATGACAAGTCAATTGCTTACTTTATAAGTCTTTGAACAGTTCAAGGACCTTATGTTTATGCCTTTACAAGAAGTCACAAGCATATTAAATAAAGTTTTATTGAATGCCGACTCTTGGCTTCAACAGTCTTTTCAAGTTAATTACATACTTCTTATCGATGTCTTTACAAGAAGACACAATCATATTGGCTAAACCTTTTAGTGAATATGATGAAGTAGGTATTTATTATTTCTTGACACTAGTTCTAAGTAGGGCGACATACATCGAGGTGTATAAGTCCTAGTAGAATATTAGCTTTCTTACCACGCGGTTAAAAAAACCATTAGTCATATTTTTATGTGTTGTACCTTGCACACAATTAGGATTTCTCCCACTTGTGCATGTCATAACATCAAGTATTTATACAAACAAATGAGCATATTATGAGTCAGGTTATGATCTTGAGACTAGTGGGTTATGAGTCCACCACGCTTCTTATTTGTTTGTATGAATAATATAACAATGTCACAGATATGATATGATTTAAGTCAAAACTAAAATCACATTTGCATTACAAGTATATATAGAACTTTATTGTTTAATAAGCAATCATGCATGAATATTGTATAGATAACATTTTAGGCAGTGACATCAGAAAATCGATAAGTTATCTAATACAATAATATGCAATGATTCTTATAAAACTATGATGCTTGTATTTGTGAAACGTAAAGGTATTATTTTCAAGACAGCTAGAAATATGTGGGTCCATACAAGTTCGATAAGCTCATAGCTTCCACTAAAATTTAGACAACATTACATGTGTGTCTATATCAGTAGTAAAATGCGTTGCTCCCATTGAATTTAGACAACATTACATGTGCGTCTATATCAGTAGTAAAATGCATTGCTCCTATTGGATGAGACAACATTAAATGTGTGTCTATACCAATGAAGTGCAAGTCGCAATTTATTTACTTTTCTACTCTTTGAATATCTGCACATTATCACTAATGTGAGCCTCACGGACTAGTAAACATGTACTTAGATATTCAAGGAAGTGCATCAAGTTCTACTATATATATATATGTTAAGACTAGTCATCAATGCTATTCTGTTAAACTTGGGAAAGTTTTGCATGCATTTCCTCACTTCTACATTACTCTAAGGGTGTGGTAGAATCTTAGAAAAGATATCGAGTTAAGGAAAACTTCTAGTAACATGCTATTAATTTCTCTTTTCTCTTCGACGGATTTATTAAGATTTGCAATTTCTAATTATTAAAACTTCTACATTTTCCCATGTCTTGACGCTTCAAGATGTATCGTTTTGGTGGCTATAGAATACATGTTCTCTAGTCATCCAAATAAGATGTGCAACCGTACTTAACCGTTAGACTTTTACAAGACAAAACGATTTCTCGAGTAAGTATGCTTTGAGTTTGATTAGGATTGAAAAATTCAAGTGTTCCTATTATATCTTTCTCATACAAGTAGAAATGATAGGAATAAGTCTTTTTTTTACAAGGAAAGAAGACTTAGTTTGCTTTCCTATAACAAGGGAAGAAAACAAACTTTTGTTTACGGTTTGTGTTGCATAAATATCATTAATAGAAATTACAAAGTTTAATTTAGTATTTTCGATGATTATCCTATTAAAATTAACTACCCAAGTTTATATAAAACAATTAATTTTACGATAGGCTAAGATCCTCATTGAGGTTCCACCATCACATCAGTTGATCTGCTAGCAATGATAGATTCAATAGGTAGGTGATGTTCACCAATTGCAAAACCTATGCAATTCTTAGACCATATGGGACTCATGACATTTGTAACCGGAGAAACAATGTCAAGCTGACATGTTTAGTCCCATCCTTGCCTCTAGCCAAGGTCTCACCTTCTTAACTCGATTAAGTCATCCAATGCGAGTACATGTGAGAATATGTTTAGGTCTCACGCATAGAGAATAATCACCTTGGGTTATAATTCACCTATGTCTCACGTAGAGTGAAGAACAAATGCAAGTGTTCTCAATCAATTGGACGACATGACTTAAATTTGACGGGTATTATTTTTGTAAAATACATAATCAAAAAGTGTGTACGAGGAAGCATGCATTCATCATTCGTAGCACAAGTTAAAAAACTATTTTTAACTTAAGTCTAATACTTGTTTTATATCATTTATGTGTGGCAAGTTGTTTATTTTCATGACTAATATATAACCTAGGTGGAATAAATATTAGTTTGAACAATATATAAATTAAATAACAATTATAATATTTATTTAGTGTTATTTATATAAAAACAAGTGTTTAGTTTCAAATCATATTTAAACTTTAAACTAAATCAAGGATTTAGTTTCTAAAAATGGGTTGTGTTTTATTTTTTGTTTTATAAAAAACATTTGCAAGTTATATATATTCAAAACATATATAAAAGCAAACAAATAAACACAACCACAAGTATGCAGAAGCCTTCAAAAAACCGGGATGAAAACTAAGTACTTGGTCTCGTCGAGCTATCACCGGAGAACCAAGACAGTCAATAAGAGTTAACCACCACAACACAGGAGGGCGCCAACTTGCTCCAAGAAACCATCTTATGAGAGTGTAACCTAAATGAACTTGAAGCCCAAAACTGCCATAAAATTTCAGCTGACTTCATGGGTCTGAAACTCCTAGACGGATTCTTCTCCAATCTGAGCTCCAGTTGAAGAAGTTGTAGCCCCATGAGTTTTGCTCCTGCTACAAAAATTTCAGCCTCTAACTCCTTATGGAACTCCAGAAAATCCATTTTTAGTGGGGGTCACTCCAGCAGCTCCGAATTTGACTTTATGCCTTTAACTCTTGCGCCTTTCTAATTCAAACATCGGTTACAATAATTTTATGATTGAACACATTTATCCTATCATCTAACTACTTTAAAGTTCCCAAACAATGGCTACAACAAAAATTAAAACCATACAAAAGGAAGCCGAAACAATGGCAAACCCAAAACTAAAATTAAATGCAATAACTAGCGAATCAATTCACAAGTGGTCATGGTTTTCACGGGCCTCTTGCATACACACATAATAATACCATAAACATTATTAACAAGGGTGTTGGCTAAAAGTCTATGGGCAACATGCATGTATTTTCCATGGATACAAAATAATTAACAAGAAATAAATTGTTAGGCAGCGAATCAAAGAAATAAATTAACTAGATATAAAACCCCGATTTATACGTGTAACCAATGGCTTAAGGATCACTTAGTAATGTATTAAAGACCTTATAACAACCATATTAATTAAGAAAATAATGCCCAAAGGGCTGATTTAAAACCGATTCAAGAATCGTTCCAAAACGCGCGATTTAGGCCCTTTTACACGTACCCGATAACAAAACCAATAAAGTATGCATAACAAAAGGCTCTGGAATGGTCACACATCAAAATCATATAAGACCCCTATGGGTCAAAATTAATTCCAAAAAATAACCCTAGGGCTGTTTTAAAATTATCTATGAATCTAATAACCCGCGTTTTTAGCCATTTTTACGCATACAAGATGATCATATGACATCATATGATGGCTCATGATACCACTATAGGTGCTGAATTAAATGATTTTATATATCAACTATAAAATGCAGGGTCATGGCATATCAACGGATCCATAGAGTCATATGATCAATCATAATAAAAACAAGAAGAGTAATACCTTTGTAGCGTGATCGGTAGAATCAAACGGTGACCTTAGCCTTAACACGAAACACCCAATGAAACCAAGTGATCAATGGAGATCACATCTATGATGTATCCACACTACACCTCCTTGTATACCAAATAGATGCTAGTCTTAACCCCGTAGCCTTGTAAAACACCTTGAATGAACTAGATTCAAAGAGTTGGATCAAGAAAACTAAAGACCCTTGATGGGAATAAGTTTTTAGCCGTGTATAGAGAGAAATTAGGAGAGAAGATTTGGTAAATTGGTAATCAAATAATGAGAGAATATCATGTATTTATTAACCAAAACAACTTGATCTTATCCTCCCTTTTCCTCCTCTATAGGCGGCCCCTATATGGGATCAAATGGGCCTCTCATTTGATTTCCATGTCCAATAGATTAAGTGCTTTACTTAGTTATTAGAAGCCCAATAGTGATCCTGAGTTACTTGGGTTATTTATATACCGTAAATACAATAAACACGATATATAAAATGGCACCTCAGTGTATATGTGTGTGACCCCATAGGCTCACATGTGTCCAGCCGTATAATTATTTATTATGACGCGAGCATACTCCAACACCATGTGGACGTAACAAGTTATGTTGATTCAGACTACGCTAAGGATCAGGATAAAGGTAGGTCTATTACTGGTTACACATTTTTAGTACAGGAATGTGTTGTAAGCTGGAAGGTAACGCTACAACATGTGGTGGCTCTTTCAACTACAGAGACGAAGTATATGGCCCTTACGGAGGCTGTGAAGGAAGCTATTTGGCTAAGGGGACTCTTGGAAGAGTTGGGCGTAGAGCTTAACACTGTGGCAGTTAATTGTGATAATCAGGGCGCGATTCACTTATCGCGGAATCATGTTTTTCATGAAAGGACTAAGCACATCAATGTGCGTTATCACTTTATGAGAGAGGTCTTGGAAGCAAACACGGTTAAAGTTCTGAAGGTGGGTACTGAACACAATGCTGCAGATGCCTTGACGAAGGTGGTACCTGGACGGAAGTTACAACACTGCTTGGAGTTGCTAAATGTTGGTATAGGCTAATATAAAGCCTAAGGTGGAAATTGTTACGATATTAGTCTTTATATTAGCTTATTACGAAGTCTAGGGGTCAAAGTGTTAAGTTTATTTAGGGTCGTTGGGTTTGTTTGTTCTCAGGCCCAACCCGCTTGTTTTTCACAGCCGACTTAGGCTTGTTAGAGTCGGTTTGTTCTCCCCCCTCATCTCTATAAAAGGAGGGGGGGAGGTCTAGTACGCATTCTTTCAATACTAATCAACGTTTGGTTAGGGATATACCTTGTGCGTGTGCTTTACTTTTTGTCATATAAGCTGCTGTGTTTGTGTGTTTCGCTTTCTAGTTTCGAAGTTCCGCTCTAGTAATCAGGGTGTAGGCTGCTCGAAGTCTACATATACTTAAACGAATTTACCGTGTCGACCTCTTTTAACACTTACTTAACACGAATACGGCCGTTTACTAAATAGGTGACACTAGACTTTCACCCAAACACATTCTTCAATGCAAACATGTTAATCTTTGTGCCAGATTCGATCTAGTACGCATTCTTTCAATACTAATCAACGTTTGGTTAGGGATATACCTTGTGCGTGTGCTTTACTTTTTGTCATATAAGCTGTTGTGTTTGTGTGTTTCGCTTTCTAGTTTCGAAGTTCCGCTCTAGTAATAAGGGTGTAGGCTGCTCGAAGTCTACATATACTTAAACGAATTTACCGTGTCGACCTCTTTTAACACTTGCTTAACACGAATACGGCCGTTTACTAAATAGGTGACACTAGACTTTCACCCAAACACATTCTTCAATGCAAACATGTTAATCTTTGTGTGAGATTCGGTCAAAAATTACCACCCTAGTGCAGGTCATGTATGATAGTTTTAATATATTTTTTTACTTTATTTTTTGTTCGTTAAATAACACAGTTCAAGACAAAACAGGATCTTTTGCCAAAGTCTTGAAACTATGCCACATATAATATGATGATGTGCTCAGAAATATTTTAAGCAACTCTTTATACTCAGTAGTATCAACAAGCAACATACTCGCGCGTTGCCGCGGGGCATAATTTTTTTTTACAAATTAATTTCGAATGAATATTAAGTGGGAATGTGTTCGTGCATTTAGGTGGGGCTGACTTGTATGCAACACATGTATTTTATTTCACTGAACATTTTTTTAACAATCACGAAATTTGAATGAGTTTTTTTTGATTTGAATGAATTAGTAGATATGTGTTATATATTTGATAAATAAAGTTTATTATATAAAAAAATCGTAAATAGTTAAAAGTTGAGGGTACGGCTTTTAATTTTTTTCTATTTATATGAAACTACAACATTTTTTATAAAATCGTGTGTATGTCAGAAGCATTGCAATATTAGGTTCGTTTTGTTCGCAATTCGAACATCTTTCCGAAGGTATTTTTTTATCTAAATAAATCGGTAGATATGCGTTATATATTTGATAATAAATTTTTGAGGGTCTATTTTGTAGTATTTTTTTTTTCTATTTTGGACCGGCTGAAATGTTTTTTTGTTACTTTGGGTCGGTGTTGTGCTAAAATTTATACTACCTTTGTAGGGTTTTTGGGCCAAGGCTAGTAGCCCAATTGTGATAAAATTAGTCCACTGTCAAAACGACAATGAATTTGTCCACAAATGTGTATATATATAATTAAAATATTCTTTTTCTAAATAATTATATATATACTCAATTTAAAAGTTATACGACGCCGTTTTTGGAAGAAATTCCACTGTTCATCAATGAACAGTGTTCGGACCATTGTGTCTTTTTTAGGCTCTCATTTTTGGGCCGGCCCATTTGTTTTTTTTCCTTTTTTACTTAGTCAAGATTTATAGCACGAGTATAATAATGTGGAACATACAAGTATGCAATATATAAAAAAAAACCCGAATACAAGTCAGCCCTGTTGCAACGCACGGGCACATTCCTACTCAATATTCATTCAAAATCAATTCGGAAAAAATTATGCCCCGCCTTGGGCCGGCCCTTTTAGTTTCCCCCCCCCCCCCCCCCTTTTTTTACTTAGTCAACATTCATGGCGCGAGTATAATAACGTGGAACATACAAGTAGGCAATATAAAAAAAAACGCCGAATACAAGTCAGCCCCGTTGCAACGCGTGGGCACATTCCAACTCAATATTCGTTCAAAATCGATTCGAAAAAAATCACGCCCCGCCGCAACGCGCGGGATATTTTGCTAGATAAAAAAACCAGAAAAAAAAAATAAATAAATAAAAAAATAAAAACTAAAAAAAATTAATTGTCGACACCAATTAAAAAAAAACCCCGCCCCTACCAACGGAAACACACCCGCCCCGCAACAACGCGCGAATACTTTTGCTTGTTACGCACATAATCTTAGGTACCATTAAATCGCTTTTCATTCGAACGATACATCACATAACATTATACTATGGGCTGTTTGTTTGTTAACCATGTTTTAGATATAGGTTTAGGATGAATGCTAAACTTTACAAATTGGTACGTGAGTTTAGCACCCAAATAGTGAAGCTCGCTCACCAAAAATAAAAATTAGAACTTCTTTTACGTACACGCTTGTTATCGAGCATTGGCTATGTCATTTTACATGATCTTTTTAGTTTTTACTAATACTTCAACCCACACAATCTTTTATATAATAGAAGAATTATATTATTTTAGAGTTTTCTTGGTAAAATAATCTAGGTGCATCTAATATGGTGAATTTTTCAATATGTTTATTTGAAATGCAAGTCAATAAATTATAAAGCTTTTTGATTGTATAAACTTCTTATCACTAGTATAAACCTTTGGGATCTATGGTTCTGCCACTCCCACTTTATCATTTTGACCTATTTTTGTCACTCAAATGTTGTAGCATTATGATGTGCAAATACCAATGTTTTCTCAACTATCTTATTATTTTTCACTCATTATTACAAGTCAAATCAATTTTTTGATAAAATGTAATATTTGACTAATTTATTATGTAAAATGTAATATTTGACTAATTTTGTAAAATGCATGCATGTGCCTGATATGTTAAGTTTTTTTTAACATATATGTTAATTTTTTTTAACATATATGTTAATTTATTAAACAAAGGCGGAAGACCGTGGAAACCGAACATCGATAGATGATCTTTTAAATATGAGAGTGTAGTCTAATGGAATTAAATATGCTAAAATATACCACTGTACATGCTACTATTTCTTATACATGTTCAACCCGATAACAACGCGACAACCCGACCCGATTCAACCCGAAACCTGATAACCCGATATTTTATAGGGTCGGGTTAGGGTCAATATTTAAGACACCAAAACCCGAATCAACCCGACACGACCAACCCGATAACCCAACCCGATAACACCCCTTTTGCAATTTAGTTCATGCAAAATACCCGCGGACGACCGAGTTTTTTTAAATTGTTTATTTTTATGCCCTTAATTAAATGATTATTTTTACGTAATTAATTATATTCTTTGTTTTAATATTTATATTATTGATGGTAAAAAAATTGATTAGTTTAATATTATATAATAATTAATTGTCAAAAGCAAAAAAATAATTAATTATGATATAAATGTAATAAATGACAATAATTAATTGTAATATTTATTATGATATAAATGCAATAAATGATAATGATTAATCTATGACAGGGTTTTCTTCCTAAATTGATGGGGTCCAAACCCACCAACCGGGTCCTATGGTTTGCACCCCACTTCATCAATTTTGACCTATTTTTGTCACCTTAAATTTTGTGAGCATATGATATGCAAATACCAATGTTTTCTCAACTATCTTATTATTTTTCACTCATTATTACAAGTCAAATCAATTTTTTGATAAAATGTAATATTTGACTAATTTATGTTGATGTAAAATGTAATATTTGACTAATTTTGTAAAATGCCTGCGTGTGCCTGATATGTTAATTTTTTTTAACATATATGTTAATTTATTAAACAAAGGCGGAAGACCGTGGAAACCGAACATCGATAGATGATCTTTTAAATATGAGAGTGTAGTCTAATGGAATTAAATATGCTCAAATATGCCACTGTACATGCTACTGTTTCTTATACATGTTCAACCCGATAACAACCCGACAACCCGACCCGATTCAACCCGAAACCTGATAACCCGATATTTTATAGGGTCGGGTTAGGGTCAATATTTAAGACACCAAAACCCGAATCAACCCGACACGACCAACCCGATAACCCGACAACCCAACCCGATAACACCCCTTTTGCAATTGGGTCCTATGGTTTGCACCCCACTTCATCAATTTTAACCTATTTTTGTCACCTCAAATTTTGTGAGCATATGATATGCAAATACCAATGTTTTCTCAACCATCTTATTAATTTTCCACTCATTATTAACAAGCGAAACATGTCATCAAGCGATTTATGTTAGCAACCGATTTGTGACAGGTTGTTAGTTCATGTGAAATACGTAATTTTGCAAAACGAAACTCTGTTCAATTTTTCATATTTCAAGCGAAACATCACATTGTTATATTCCAAGCGAAACATTACATCAAGCGAAACATTACATCAAGCAAAATATTACATCAATCAGCAAAAATTTTAATTTTATACGGTTTGTCTTACTTTGTAAAATCCCGTGAAATAATTGGATTTCTTAGTTTTAGTGAAGATTTGTAAAATTCCGTGGAATATCAATCTTAATCACCAACAACAACTCTTAACACAATCCTCCTTTATTACTGTTCGATCAATCTTTAATCATTTCACTTTTCAATTAGAACAAGATGACTACTTAAGCAGAACACATCATTGTTGCTGGAAGCTGAGAAACTATCTCCAATGCTGGAGGATGTCAATGTGTATTTGATTCATGGGCAAGTTCAGATACGTCATCATTAAAGGAAGAATGAAAACATGTAGGATGATGCTGATTAATCGATAATGGTCCATTGGTTTACCCAAACTGTTGAAGAAAAGAAAATGGGCATACTAGACCTATGAAATTACTCGAACTCATGGAAGACAACAACTTTTAAGATCGATGTGATGTTCAAGCAACCACTAACATTCTTCATGGTCTTCCACCCAATGTGTATGCACTTGTTAACCATCAAGAGGCTGCTAACTGAATTATCATACCAAGGACGTGAACGCAGATTGTACAACTTGTTTGATAAGTTTGCTTATGTTTAGGGTGAAACATTGTATGAGTACTACTAGAGATTCTCTCAGCTGATCAACGACATGCATACTATTAGGATGACAATGCAACAAGTTTAAGTCAATACCAAGTGTCTGAATGCTCTTCCATCAGAATGGAGCAAGTTTGTCATTGATGTGAAGTTAGCTAAAAGTTTGTATACCACCAACTATGATCAGTTGTATGCATACCTTAGTCAACATGAACGACATGCTAATGAAGTTCGTATCACGCGTGAAAGATATCCAGATCCTCTTGCATTGGTAGCCAACTCTCCAACTTTATACAATCCATCTCAGTCACCACAACATTCAGGTTCTTCTATGTATCCACCTCCTCAACAATTCCCACCAGTTTATGCAGCACCTATTCATCATCAATACCATCACACTCTAGTTAATCCACAACAACATTCAGTTTCTCCTCAACCATTCATATCTCCATCAGTGACACAACACTCTCAAGCTGACTTTCCTCAATTGGACTCTGGTCTCGCTGTTCCTACATTTCAGCAAGGAGAAGATCTGATTGAATGCATTAACAAAGCAATGACATTCCTATCTGCTGTGGCATCAAAGTTTTCACCTTCAAATAATCAACTCAGAACGTTTTCCAATCCTAGGGATAAGGCGATCATTCAAGATGGCAGAGTCATAGTTCAACAAGTTCAAGGAATACAATCTTAGAGTTTTTCTGGCACTAGAAACAGAGGAATTGCTACAACTTCAAGGGAAAATTATGCAGCTGGTCAACCAAGAGTTGTGAAGTGTTATAGTTGTCAAGGAGAAGGGCATATGGCAAGACAGTGTACTCATCCAAAAAGGCCAAGGAATGCTGCATGGTTTAAGGAGAAGTTGATGTTAGGCCGATGACTTTAGGAAGCGCAGGTCAGTTATTGGATAGGAAGAGCAACTTTGCATTTTAGCTTCACAACAGGGAGACCCTAGAATATCATAAGCTCTAGTTACTCAACAGACAATCTCTCAGAATTCAGCTTTCCAAACTAAAGATTTGGATGTTTAGGACTCGGATTGTGATGACTTATCCTTGGCTAAAGCGGTTCTGATGGCAAATCTTTCAAGCTGTGATTCAGATGTTCTCTCTGAGGTACCATATTCTGATTCTTCTCTGAATGATATGATTAATCAGGATGTGCAAGAGATGCAGTATTCTGAACAAACACATTTTGACGATTTTCAAGATAATGAGATACATAGTGATAGTAATATCATTCTGTATTCTCAATATCAGCAATTTATTGGTGCTATCTTTGGTTGAACAAATGACTGATCACGTAGCTCATCTAGATAAGGAAAATCAGACAAATAAAATGGTAAATGAATCATTAACCGCTGAGCTTGAGAGATACAAAGAACGAGTCACCATTTTTGAACAAAGACTTAATGTAGATTTGAATAAACATGAAAAATTAATAGATTCTCAAATGGATGATTTAATTCAGAATAGAAATGCAAAGCTTGCGGCTTTTCAGCAGGAGATCGATACACTTAAACAAACTCTTTCTAATAATGTCAAAGAAAATAAGTCTTTATCAAAAACATTAACTGTTTTCAAAACATAATCTAAAGAAAAAGAGTCTAAATACATTGACAAGGAGATTGTTTTAGAAAAACAAAATAAAGAACTAGAGAATATTATTTGTAAGATGTATCGATCTACGCAAGCAATGCATATGCTAACGAAACCACAAGTTTTTTACAATGACACTCACAAACAAGCTCTTGGTTATCAGAATCCGTTCTATCTTAAAAAAACTCAGCGGATTCAACAAACATTATATGATGGTAGTGTTATTGCTAAAGAACATGCTATGATTTCTGTGACTGATGATGAAGAGACATTGATTTTGGAAGAAGAGAGTCGATCAAAGATGCTTGATAAACAAAATGATCCAATTTCAATCGAAAAGAAAATTAAGATTTCTCCAATTGTTTATTCAAAGTTAATAGAGATAAAAGAAGATTTTGGTAACCATTTTGTCACTTAAAAAGAATTGTCTGCAGAACAAGCTTTCTGGTTAAAACATTCATTCTTTTCTAAAACACCCGTTACGTCACATACACCTGTTAGAATTGAAGCTCCGAGTGAACTTCCTAAGGTAAGTTTGGTAAATAAATGTCTTAAAAAGCTAAAATATCAACTGGCCAATTTTGACAATGTTGTGAAAAGGAGACTCACATCTGATGCTATAATTGCAGGGTCTTGGGGTTTTGAACATACAATAGAGTGTTTTGTAACTGAAAGAATTCCATTTTTAAAGTTTTAAAAGACACATTTAATGCGTTTGATAAAACTCTTTTAAATGAAATTACTGAAGTTCAAATTGTTTTTAACCAAATAGAAGCGGCTGTTGATCAGTGTTCTGTAGAAAAAAACACTTTTGAAATTCAAATCAAACAGCTAAGCATTGATAATGATCAACTCCTGAAACAAATCATGTCTCAAGAAATTGTGCATATTGCTGTGAATTCTGTGGATTGTTTTGATGTGAAAAAATCTTATGTGAATGATTGCAATAAGTGTCTAGAACTTGAGACTGGCCTTCTCAAAAAGAAAGATTTCATTGAAAAAGATGTTTACGATTAACTTTTAAAAAGTTATTCAACACTCGAAAAACATTGCATTTCTTTGGAATTAACGACTCAACTCAATCAAGAAGTTTTTCAAAAGGACAATTTTCATGAAAACCAAAATGCTCCTACATTTAATCAATTATTTGAATTAAATGAATTGAAAGCTCAGTCACAAGAAAAAGACATGGTCATAAGAAAGTTGAAGGATAGTATTAAATCTTTGAATGGAAAAGATAGTTTGGAAAATGTAAAGAAAGACATCGATGAGATTGAAATAATCAACATTGAGCTGGAGCATAGTGTGGCAAAATTACTTTCGGAAAATGAAAATTTGAGAAAAGAACGAGAGCATTTAAAATCAATTTACAAAGACCAATTTGACTCAATTAGAAAGACACATGTTAAATCAAAAGAACATTGTGACTCTTTAATTGCTCAAATTAATTCAAAGTCTGTTGAAAATTTGGATTTAAATGCTCAACTTCAAGAAAAAGTTTTTGCGATTACAGCATTGGAAAATGAAGTAAAGAAACTTAAAGGGAAAAATGTTGTCGATACTGCGGTTTCAAAACCTAATGCCACTATTGCTCCAGGAATGTTCAAGCTAGACATTAAACCTATTTCTCATAGGCTTAAGAACAATAGGGATGCTCATGAGGTTTA
>BQNB010058058.1:21160-37937 GCA_026074375.1 Tanacetum coccineum
TTCTTCTTGAGGTTTTCACTATAATGAGACTTTTCCCTATAACGCGGTTATACCAGTCATAAGATCTGTAATGATATATTTTGAGATACCCATTTTGATGGATTAAATATCCTGGACAAACCTAGCCAAAATTTTTGGTAGATTGAGAAGTGTAGAAACACCGAATTTTGCTGAATAAAGTTATCAGCGTCTTGTTTAGAACGAGTTTATTAAACCTTAAGTATTTCTTTGGTCACACAATAGGATAACACAAATTTAATCTCGGGACGAGATTTCTTTAAGGGGTAGGTACTGTAACATCCGAGAATTTTCGAATTTTGAATGACGATTATATCCTTTGACTTTTCGGGTCTGGCTTGACTTATAAGAACGATCATCTAAATCACGTATTCACGACTCGGACTCTAAATAATTTGATGTGAAATGATATTCCAGACAACTTTTCAGTTTTACCCGAGACCTGAAAACAGTCAGAAAGTGACTGAAATGCCATCGCAAGATTTGGAAACGAGAAAATAGTTAAATTATAATTAATTTACACTTTTTATTAAATAAAAAGTGTTTAATAAATTAGTCATCATTTTATTCGAGAACGTTTGTTGATAACGGGAATATACAGGTTATAAATTTATTTATTTTTTTATTTTTACTTTCGGACAAGACATAACCGGGTTTTCAAATAAATAACGAATATTTTTACAAATGTTATAAAAATGTTTACGAAATACTATCAAGTAAATACTCATTTTTATCAGAAAAATGATTTGGAAAACAATGGCGCAAGTTTCGTATTTTAATTCCTCCGTTAAGTCGCTCAAACGAGTCCCGAATCATTATTTTATAAAATAATACTCACAAGTTACACATTTGGTCCCTGTGGGGATTATTTACACAATCCCAACCTAAACTATTATACAAGTTTACATTCATTTCTACTAAACTATTATATATATAAAAGTAATACATCTTATTCATTTTTACAAATTAAATTACACACACATATATATAATCTCTCCCATTCTCTCCCCCTTCCCACTTCCGGCCTGCCACCGCGGATCCGGCAACACCACTGCCGCGTCGTCGGCCTCCGGTAAACTTTTCCGGCGACTTTCCGGCGAACCAAAGTGATTCTTCATGCACCCGATCTACACGATCCCCACTACCACTCTCTCCACGCGCCACCTCATCATATCAATCAAGTGTCACTCGCACCACGCAAATTAACACCATCCACCTAGACAGCCACACCACCACGACATCCACCTCATCTCCTTCATCACCCCATCGTCATCATCATCTCGTCATCATCACCACCACCATCACACCGAAGCCACCACCTGCAACACCAGGGTGCGTTGGGTTTATGGATGCAGCCACAAGGCTGCATTTGGTTTTAAACGAATTAGCACCGAAGGTGCGTTTGGCTGCTATAAAACGCAGCAAGGGTGTGTTTGTTTATTCATGCTAACACAAGGGCGTGTTTGGATTTGGCTGCGTGGCAGCCGAATAGGATGCGTGTGGTTTTATAAAAACCACCAGCAAGTGTGTTCGTTTGAATGGTCACAGACGAGGGTGCGTTGGTTTTCGTAGGGTAACAGCTAGGGGTGTTTGTTTTGCAGTATAACAGCCATAAGGCGTGTTTAGTTTAGCTTGTATCAGTTAGGCTGCGTTCGATTCGGGTCAAAGTCTAGTCAACATGGTGCGTTAGGATTGACGGCAGTAGCTAGGCTGCGTTTGGATCTAGTTTAAGCACCACGAGGGTGCGTTTGTTTGATGAAACCACGCACAAGGGTGCGTTTGGATGGCTGTAAACAGCCATAGGGCGCGTTTGGTTGGCTGTAAACAGCCATAGGGCGCGTTTGGTTTGGGCAGAAGCACCCAAGGGGTGCGTTTGGTTAACAGCGGGGGTGTTTGGGGTAACAAAGAAACCAATAAGGATGCGTTTGGTTTAGCAGCAGCACCACATGGGGTGCGTTTGGCGTAACAGAAAACTGTAAAGGGGCGTTTGGTTTGACAGCTGCACCGCAAAGGGTGCGTTTGGTATAACAAAATTTTAATAATCGATAAATAAAAATTATCGCGAGATTTATAAATAATAAACCGGATATATATATTGGTGGTTTAAAATGGTTAAATAAATGTGTCATGTATTAATTAATCTTGCCTAATCATATATATTGAACACATGAGTAAATTTCAACATGTATTATTTGAAAAAGGGTTAAGTTATATAATTTCAAGATTTTTAATTCGTAATATATCAATAACCGGATAAACAAACGGAAACTATACTTTTACAAATGGGATAAATATTCTAGCAACCCATCGAGGAAACAATGTATTAAATTATAAAATAATCTTATATTTTATAATTAGCAACTAGAAAATAACATCATAACTATTGTAAGAGTTTTAAAAACGTCGTTTAACATAATTTGCAGATTTAAAACGTGTGTTCATTTTTATAAAGAAACTTTCCATTAAATCATTTGGGGATATCCGGGAACGTGTCGAATTATTTAGTTTCTTTAATTTTTATTATTTTTCTTATATAATACTTGGAAAGTATTATATAATTAAACCATTTTAGTTTAATTGTCATCTTTTAGGGAACACACATGTTGTGTATCATATACGCTTCGAGTTATCCTTTTGGGTGGGTATCTTAATATATAATTTACGATAGGAATTATATATTTGGTCATTTATCATTATGTAATATATACGGAATATATTACACACCTTGCGTTACTTTTTGATTTATTTATTTAACCAACCACCAAACTATTACAACTTTAAATCTAAATCTTTTATCAACGTGTCACGTTGACGTGCTCATTCATCGAAAAACCAAGTACATCATCCTAGGCTAGTGGGTCTTAGCCGTTAAGATAAACCGCAACTTCTTGGTCGAGCCGTTCTAGTTTCCGTTTTATCTGGCGCTTAATATGCGCATTCCCGTCAATCATTCTACAACATCGGGGTGAGTTTATAGCCTCTCTTTCACTTGCTTTACATTTACTTTACAAATCTCGGAGGAGAATACATGCTAAATGCAACCTGTTTACATACTCATTACGAACTCGATTACTTGATTTATATCACACTCTTTTCTACTTATGGATTTAAGTACTCAAAGCTATTTACAAATACAACAGTTAAATTTTTTTATTGGACACAAGTGTTTTCAGTTATCATCTCCTGTTTACGTGTTTGCCTAAGTAACATAACCCACCATTGCCCATTATCATGAACTGTTAAATTCTTGACCGGAGGACCGGGTTAAAGGAAGCGCGAGTGTATAAATAGATTCTATTTGGATTGACCATCCCTGTTCGGGTGAGGCTAGCGCTCACTAGTTTCGACTGTACTGAAACAACGAATGCATACATGTCGGAACAATTTGGATGTTTACGGGTTTGAACATCTACACGGGCCTTTATTTGCATTAAATTGCATACATATATGTCGAGCTTCAGTGTCATGAGCTTAGCGCAACAGTAGATATTATTTATGCGGTACTGTATCTGTTATAGTAGACCCATACATTTTGGAAAAATCAACTGTTCTCATGTCCATATACTTATTGAACATTTATATTTTCTGAACACTTTTCATTTATATTGCGGCGAAGCAATCAAAATCATAGACTCTTTTGGTTTTCCATTTTATCTTAATTTTTGGCGATTATTATAAGGATTGAAATTAATCATAATACCTTATATACCATTTTGGATTCCAACAATTACATTTATACTTACAAAACTCTATGAACTCACCAACTTTAATGTTGACACTTTTAAGCATGTTTTTCTCAGGTGAATTAGATGCTTGGCCTACTTGATATGCATTGGAGTCTACTACATTCAAATGCTCAAATCTCGTTGTATTGTTTTCAAGCTTTTCATTGTGATGCAATAATGGGACAAATGTTATATCAATTTCAAGAAAATCAACGAGAAAACTTTTCAAACGACACATTTAGAGGTCGTTCTATTGTATCTTGTGCTGTTGTATTATGAAGTAACGCTCCCGGACATATTTTCGCTGCGACCCAATTTTGGGGGTGTTACACAAACCGTTAGTATTGACTTATGTGCCTGTTGCAATATATGGTGTATGTGATTCTGTGTGTTTATATGAGTTATGTGAGGTATTGGTAATCAATCTATTGAGTGTGATCATCTCAATGAGATTGGAATGGTGGTGAAATTCGTTGAGTTCATTTTGTTCACTTTTGATTGACAAGGAAATGATTATTGAGATTTGAGCGTTTCCGTGTTAAATGTGTAAGTATTATTACGTATATGTATTTTTGTGTTAGTAATCTAAGAAAGGTTTAGATTTTAAGTGGTAAGTTAAGAATAATGTAAAAATTCTATTTTAGGAAAGTTAGGTTGAAAATGAAAAGTTAAAAAGTTATTTTTAAAAGTCTAGTGAATTTCGTTTAAGCAAAAAGGTATAGTCAAATTAGTTAAGGTTTTTATAAAAATTTAAGGAAATACAAGTAATTATATAATTAATAAATAAAAGAAAAAAAGAAAAAAAATAAGAAAAGGGCCATTGTCGGCTGGTTCTAAGAAAAAAAAAGGGGAAAAAGAATTTTATTTGGAATCAAATTATAATTGGTAATTATCTAGGACTCCTTATTGTAGGCTATAAATACAAAATAAATCCCAAACCCCCTCCCCCCTTGTGTTTGACGACCGAACAGGAGAAGAAAAAGAGAAAAAAAATTAGGGTTTGTTTTCTAAGGTATTTTCTAATTATTGTTTAATTCTAGTTGATTTTTAATTAATGTAATCTGGCATGATGGATTAGGGTTTTAACCATGTAATTTTCGGCTAGGGTTTGGATTAGGGTTTTATGTTTCTAAAATTTTATGATGTATAGATCATGTTTGATCATTTGTTTGATTGTTTTCATGATTGGGTTAGTCGGTTAGGGCATTGTCTTTAGATTTAGTCGTTTTTATTTACTGCTTGGATTTTAGGTCAGGTCTTGTAGAGGTCATAACTCATTCATAAAAATTCAAATAAACAATTTACAACATACTGGATATAACCTCAGGGAGTCTACTTTCCAGCAAAGTTGGAAAGTTGGTCTCGTGAGTTTTTATGTTCGGGAAGTGGGTCAAAAGGTCGTTACAAAATCAGTGGGTAAAACTATGATGAATTTTAGTTTTGGTTTTGATTTTTTCTAAAAATACTTAGACATCTAGTTAGAGGCTCTAAATCATGTGGAAGTTAGATTATATATTGTGTGTGACCCCTGAATTTTTGCTAAGCATGTAGGTCTAAAGTGGTCATCTAGTGTCATACTTTTAGGGGGTCAGATTCTGGACGAATTCTAGACACTTTGGATTAATGAATTTCTAAAGGGTATTTGTAAAAGGGTAATGGCTTTGGGAGAGCTATGAGAGGTTCATAGGACATATATGTAGCATGGTGAATTTTGGTTTGAATTATAGAAGTGTTTAAGTGGTACGTTTAGGACGTGTAAGTGAGTATAAAATTCTGCTCAAAACCAGAAAATTAAAAGTGTAGCATTGAAGTGTAAATGACATATGTAGGAGTTAGAAAAGGGTTAAAATCAAGTATAGAACTATGATAGATAGCTTAGATATCTATCATAGTTGAGGTTACATCATATTGGGTTGAATGCCTAATTGATGGTAGCTTATTGTGTGCTTAATTGTTTAGATTATCTGTGAAGTGTTTGTGAAGCTTTTGTTGGATTCTTTTAGGAAGCAAAGCATCAGGTGAGTTTCATAGTCCCTCTTTTTAATGTTTAAAATTGGGATAGAAATGATGCTAAGTGTTTTGGAAATGTTTTGAATTTCTTTGATTATGTGTTTTGATTGCGTGTGGACATTATGTGACTGCATATGGCTTGTTGTTGCATGATATTGTGTTGTGTTGAGGATCATTAATAGTGGGGCTGATCATCTCACGGATCGTTAATTTGAGATTGATCAACTTAGTAAATTGGTATGGGTCCAGGCCTAAATATAAGTTTCAGCTGGTAGACTTTTAGGTGCGTAAGTAACGTATGTGGGATCGGAGGGGAATGTGGATTGATGTGATTGCATGTTAGCTTGTATGATAGTACGCTGTATGTCCTGCTATGTTATGTTTTATTTATCACAGTAATTGGATTTAAAGGTTTGTTTTGCGTGTCTTAAACTAAGGACTATCACCACAACTGTTGAAGTTGACGTGTGTAAGCAATCATTTTACAAGTGTGCTTCTGAGAATACTGAGTTAAGGAGGGTGGTCTAGAAGACCGCAGGATTGTACTTGGAGTTCGCTCCTGAGTTTGTTATGTTTATCGCATGATTTTTGTTGAATGTTATTTGATTGTATTGAAAAAAAAAAAAATAAAATAAAAAATAATCGATGAGATATTTGGTCTTGTATCGGTTTGACCCTTTTTCATTTATACAAGATGGCGCGTTCACTTTTGGTTCTTTCGGTATTGTCCTGAACATTGTGTCGCTTTATTACCTGTAGTTATGCATTTAGTGTTTCTCTATTGTTGACACCATTGTGTTGTGATGATATACATGATGTTACGCCTCGTGTTTCCGCCTTGGCGGGGTGTGACAAGAAGTGTGTTCTAGAGTTAGCAAAACTTATAAAAGACAACAATTTTTTTCTAAGTTCGTAGTAAGATCAGATGTCCATGTATGTTCTAAGCAAGATTAGGATTGCATTTTTTGTCATTGAGTTTAGATACAAAATGTAACTTGTGAGTGATTTTTTTTAGAATCTTTCTTTTTTAAAAGTTATCTTAGTTGGGAATATTTGGTTTTTGTATGCATTATGGAGACTCACTGCAAATCTTTATTTTTTTAATAGTGGTGTTTTGATTCTAAGCGGTTTTTTTTTTAAAGGCAGTTTTGTTTTGGAGTGTTGCTATATGTGGTTTGAACTCCATGGTACACACAGGTATGCTATTTATTCTACACTGATTGAAAGTGCTAAGCGACAAAAGTATGAAAATGTGTGCTTCTCTTTATTTACAATTGTTGTGTACAATTGATATGACATATGTTGGTTTAGACAGATATTTGCATGTGTTGTTGTTTTAGCTTATTGAATATTATAAAATTATATTTCATTATGCGTATTTATTGAGTTTTAATTCTAAGAGAGGTGTCTTGTATTATGTGATACGGATTAGCAGAAGTATTGTTGTCGCTGGTGAACGTGTGCGGCGTTGCAGTGCGTGTTGGTGGTTGGGGAGGGGAATTTTTTGATGGCGTTTTTTTTGCAAAAAATGTTGCATAGGAGGATAACGAGTTTGCGAGACGCATGGGTGTGTTGCTTCAGGAGATGGTAGCTGCATACGATGATAGGGTGGATTTTATTCGGGAGCTGAAGGCTGTGCCAGGTATCGCTATAGCGGTTAAGACAGCCGAGTTTTTAAATGATGCCTTGTGGAAGGATGATAGGAGGATTCAGAGGTTACGGAAATTATAAATGGACGCGGATCTAATGGCTTATGAGAAAGATAAGTTTACTGAAAAGCTTTAATGTGTTTTGTAATTGTCTAATAAATGTTCTATGGGATGAATTTTCTTATAAGTGTTAATGCCGCTTGTCGTATGCAGCTTATCTGTCACATGTGGATACCATGATGTTTCTTGTGGTTGTCGAATAACTGTGATGATGTTTGTGTGTATGCTTGTTCTAATAAGGCTTTAATGTGTTCTGTGATTTCCTAAGTATTTATTAAATGTTTAGGTTTGTGGTAGATTAGTTTCTGGTAGTGATTATATATCTGCTTTCTGGTATTTAGCTAAGTGAATGGAAAATATTAATAAATAAGTAAATGCAAAACACAGATAAGTAAAAAACTGTGAATTCAGTTGCTTTTAAAAAGTTTGTAATGTCTACTGTTTTTGATTTAAAAAGGATAGGGACAAAAGTTTTACTGGTAAAGGCATGTGGGTTGTTTTTTTATCATTGTATTTTGGAGAATAGGTATATATGAATAGTCATGGCGTAATGTTTATTTAAAGGGTGGTGAGTGAGTGTATTTTGCATTCAAGGCTAAAAAAACACAATCAGTGGCAACACTTCCAATATGAGATGAGCTACGCATCAGTGTTAATTCACCGGATTGGGAGCCGCAGTTCATATTACGCTGTCGTAGGGAAATCAGTGAGGATTTGAGACTGGCGAGAGAGAAAAATGCTTTGTGTGCTCGTGCGACTGCTATCGTCGATGAAAGAGAGAGTTTTGTTGATGAGCTGGACATGCTGGCGGGAAGGCATGTGCCGGGTAAGATGCCTGAGTTTATAAGGCAAGTTCAGGGTAAAGATATTCCAAACTTGATGAAGCTGCAAATACTCGGACGAGAGTTTGAGCTGAGGGCTCAGGAAAAAGGCGTTTTCATCGAGAAGCTGAAGGGGAACGTGGACTTCTAAATCTTGTTGTGTTCTGTGTGTTTCTCGTGTGTTAGACGTATGGAGATGGTGTGTTTTATGTTAGACAAACCTGGAGTACGGGAATAATGTCCTTTATGTAAGATAGGTCTGGGCTCTTATGTGTTTTAAGTAGTGTGTTCTAAGTTTATTGTTGTACGGTCTTCTATGTGTCTGTTTCAGTTTTATGTCTGATATCTGGTGTAATAAATGTATATGCTTTATTGTTAAAATAGTAGCAGGTACCTGGTATCTATTTGTCTTCATTGATTGGCTCGTTTGTTGCTTCAGTTAGATGTGTGGCCGAATTAAGCAATTCCTGGTGACATTTACCAACACATCGTGAACTAAATTAAAATCTTATAAATACTATGGTCTTTGAACGAAAAAATAACACTCATTAATCATTTTACTACATCTCTTGTAAATTAGACCTTCATTCTAGCAGAATATGTCAGTTGTATATATTCTTTTCCACTATCAGCTTTAAACGTGTCTCATGTGAGAAACCTCGGCTAGTTAGTCGAGATCTCTAACTGATGGTGCAACTATCATCGTATCATGATCGGAGTTTTCCAAGACCAGTTTGAGACGTAATGATCCATTTGTGGGCTTCTCAGTAAGGCTTGGTCCCGCCTCTTCCATGTTATCTGAATATAGCAGATGCAACAATTTAATCCAATATCATCCTTTAGTTTAATAAAAAAAAGTCGATGCAAACAACCAAGCCTACATACCTTAGACGGGATGCCACTATCAGCTTTAAACCTGTCTTATGTGAGAAACCTCGGCCAGTTGGTGGAGATCTCTAACTGATGGTGCATCTATCATCATATCATCATTGTCGTTTTCAAAGTCCACTTGGAGACATAATGATCCATTTGTGGGCTTCTCAGTAATGCTCGGTCCTGCCTCTTTCATGTTATCTGAATATAGTAGATACAACAAATTAATCTAATATCATCCTTGAGTTGAATAAAAAAAGTCGACGCAAACAACCAAGGCTACATACCTTAGACGAGATGATAACTTTATCTACAGAATGATCGTCATCACTAAAGTAGAATGGGCTGGATTGGATAAGGTTTTTTGTCCAATGTAACATACTTTGAGCATTCTTCATTCACCACCGCTGCAAAAATATCAGCTATAAAACTTAAAAAAGGCAATAAAATATACGTACGTACTGTCCAAAAATATAAACAGCCACTTTTTTTTAACTAATGTAGTAAAGTGTAGTAGAAAAAAAATAATAGAAAGTACCTTAAAATTTTAATATGCTTTTTACGTCAAATACTCAAAGGTCGAAGCATGCTGTAAAGTGTCAAAATTATTGTACACGAGGCTCAGATAGGCTAACAATCGAAGAAAGAGGATACGTCCGTCATGGCTGCAACTGTAATAAGTGGCCCCGCCAAGACACGAATAATCTCAGTTTCATCAAAGCCGGTCTTACTCATCACAACCTCTCACAACTGATACCACCAACATTTTAATCGCATCGGCAATATGTCAGAGTCCCACTTTCGTGTCTCATTATAACTTTTATTATAGAGCAGTATATTGCTCCCACTTCTTCTCTCTTCTAGATCTCACGATTTCGATTATGGAGTCCAAGAGCTTCTCACACATTCTCTTTCAGGGAATATAGAATCTAGATGGTTGTAACTTTGTACTTTTTTACGATAATATGTATAAACATTACAGTAGGCCCATTAATAATCGTCACCTTTACTTGAATTATTTCCAGCCTATGATCGTCAACACATGATAAGCATTGATAAGCTCAATGCCCATAATAGCATCCTGCAAGGCCATCAACAATATCTTATTATTGTTCCCTTACTACTTATAAATTTTGTGCTTGTAGAATGATATAAAAGATAAGACGGAAAAGCGCAACTACAGAGAGTGTATATAGAGAGTGTATACCTGAATTGTTGTCAGAGTGGTGTCTCAGGCCTTCGAAAGTATGCAATGTTTATTAGGAAACCACATCAAAATACACTCTAAGGATTTTGCGACTGTCACGCAAGCCAAAACATAGACTTTTTTCTACATATTGGGCACGCGTGAAGGTAACAAAATTCTTAGCAGGCTTTACGAAACATATCTGGCGACCAGTCAGAAGCCAACGACCATTCGGATGTGGTAGATATACTGAACGGATGTCGTTGACTTCTGACATGGAAGCCAGGGATGTTTACTAATAGTAAATATTTTAAAGAAAAACGATCTATGAGACATGGCATTTTACAGCTGCAACCTCAACAACTTTTGAAACCCGCATAGGGTTATAAAGGGCAGCTTAGAAGGGTGTTAAGTAATATATAGATGTTCATTTAAACGAAACAGGTAAAATTAGAAAAGGGCATAAAATCAAACAACAGTAACTTACGGGTATCTTGCATCTCCAGTTTTTCTACCATATAAAACCTGCAGACGTGTCCTCCTCATATCAGAAACCATGTGCAATGGAGCTGTCCTCCTAATGAAAGCCACAACATCAGATGTATTCTCCCAACTTTTGTAAAAATGTGACCATGACCCTGTTGAAAAAGCCATCGTAAGCCCATTCGTAATAATAGCAGGATCTAACAATCTAAGAGTTTTAAGTCAGCAACGTATTTCTACCAAATTAAACTTAGTGTAAAAAATAACTTTAAAGGCAGCCGTAAAAAGTGTCAAAATCATTCTGCATAAGGCTCAAATAGGCTAACAATTGAAGAAACAGGAGACGTCTGACATGGCTGCAACAATACTAATTTGCCTTGCCAACACCCGGATGATCTCAGGTCAACCGAAGCCATTTTTACTCATCACAGCCCCTCACGACTTATATGACCACCGTTTAAATGGCTTAGAAACTGATTGAAACCACAGTAAGCAGTTCGTGTGGGGCTACAAGCTTAATGAACGTGCCCCACCACATTGGTACCTTTTTAATTCCTTATTCTGGCTCTCAGTTTACGGCATGAGGCTCAGTTTGATTGGTAATCAAGAAAAGCAGCGACATCCGCCATGGTTGCACAGCTGATACTTTACCGTCAAAAAGCGCGAATGTCACTAACTTTGTTCAAACCTATTCAAATCATCACAACCTCTAAATAGAGCCCTTAAAGACTCTGCCACGTCAGTGAGTAAAAGAAAGAAAGAGCACAAATACATTATAGGCATAGTGGCAATCGTAATAACACTGCTGGTGTGGTTGCAAGATTAATAAGCCCACGCCACAACAACATAAGAATCACATGTTGCCACACAACACAATAACAATCACCTCCTAAATTCAGCCTTTAAAGGCTTGACCGGAGTACGTTTCAAATTCATTAGCAATCAATATAGAACACACACCTCAATTGCTGCAAATTCCAATCCGGCTGGCAACTTAATGAGGTTCCACTGCCTCACTGCCACCCTTTTTTAACTGGGTATTCTTCCTCTGAGTTTGCAGCATTTGGCTCAATTTGATTGGTAAACAACAAAAAAGCGGCAACATCCGCCATGGTTGCAAAGTTAATACTTTTCCCTCCAAACGCGCGAATGTCACCAACTTTGAATAGGGTCAGATAAGTTACTAAAAACATAAAAGGATGCATGCTTAATAAGCTCACCCCACGAAAACATAGATAATTACATATTGCCGCAAAACACAATTACACTCACATCCAAAATTCAGCCTTTAAAGGCTTCGTATTGCACCCACTACTTCTCTCTCAAGCAAATTCATGTATCTCACAATCTCACTAATGGAGTCCAGGTGCTTGTCACAAATTCTTTGAGGGAAAATGGAATTTAGATGGCCATTGTTTATCTCGACGTGTTTCAAATATTCAATCCACCGTCCCAGTTCGAATTTTATAAAAACACACACATAAATGAAACGGTGTCTAGAATTACACACACACATAAAAGAAACCTGCAGCATATATGAAAACTCTCCTATTTAAGTTTCTTAAAACCATATTGTAAACATCAGATTATGCCACATGCTTTTGGAGCGGTTTATGTCGCAAGCAGCAGATAACTCTCAGTTATGGGCTACGTATTGTAAAAATCAGATAACTAACCAACCATGACAGCAAGGTTTCACATTTTCCAGAACCCATAGTCAAAGATAAAATCAACACTATTTAGTGGATACCTATAAGGCTCAGGCCTGCAATTGGCCGCAACTATTAACCCGAGTCAAGTTACATCACCAAGATTTTTTGGCTGCAACAATAATCGGGTCAGGTTACCCCGCCAAAATACCGATGTTGGTATGCTGTGGCACAAAACATATAAACACAGGCATTAGTCATCATTGCCTTAGGAAATCACACTTTTAATTCAAAGCCTAAAGAGCAAATGCAACCAACTAACAAACAACAATCAGCATAAACAAAATAGCACATTAACAAAACAACGATTCCACAAAACAACTGAAAACCAAAACATAAACCCTAAAAAGTGATACCTGAGAGAGAAAGTGGATTAAAAAAATGGGAAAGAAATGAAAGCACCATATATATTCACAAAAAAATATGAGATCCAGCTAAGGTTTCAGATTTTCCAAAACCCACACTAAAAGATAAAATCGACACTATTTAGTCGATACCTATAAGGCTCATGCCTTCAAATATAGAAGGCAAACTAAATACTATTCTTGGCTGTAACCGTTAACCCGAGTCAAGTTACCTCACCAAGATACCTTGGCTGCAACAATAATCGGGTCAGGTTACCCCGCCAAAATACCAACGTTGGTATGCTGTGGCCACAAAACATATAAACACAAGCATTAGTCATCATTGCCGTGTGAGAAACTAACTAGACCGCGTAGAATTTACTGTGTTTTAACCCGGTTTCAGGTCAGGTAGTATTAACCCCTAGGCTCAATTTGATTGGTAAACAAAAAAAACGGCGACATCCGCCATAGTTGCAAAGCTGATACTTTACCCTCGAAATACGTGAATGTCACCAACTACGTACACATCCGCAGTGGTTGCAAACTAAATAGTTTACCCCGCCTAAAACGGATGGTTGCGCCTTTATCTCAAGCTGCTAACGTGTTCGGATTCATCAAAAGGAACAAATTGAACAAAGCATTTCCAACACAACAGTGACTACAAAACACCCAAAAAAATTCAACGAACTATCAAAATCATAAATAAAAAATTAGAAGACATCGCACAAAACAGTTTACACAAAATGTTTAACCTAACATATGACAATCATAAAAAAATCAGAACACATCAATAAAAAATAACAAAACCCTAATTTGAAAATTAAATCTTTTGAATATACCTTTCCATTAGAGGTTATAATCGGGTCTTTAGGTGGATCAACAACGGGTTTTCCGGTAGGTGGGTTATACATCAAGTGGAGCTCAGGCGGGTCGACCCATTTAATGCCAAAAGACAATCTCAGCCCATCTTTAAATTTTCTCTTCTTTTTTAGAACCGAAATAGTGGAATCGTTTGGCTCAAAATTAAGAGTGCGTGAACGGGGAAAAAGACATTCGACCCGCCATGGCTGCAAACACAATTTTCGTGGTGCTTCCTACCAAGATACAGGTCGTTTTCACCCGTGCTGATCCAGCAAGCTATTAAAGACAAGAGTCTATAAATGCATGAAAGTTATAATTCTATATTCATCGCCAATGTAAGTCGGCACAATGCATATAAATAATCACACAACACCAATCGATCATCAAGAAACCAAAAAAAGGGTCTCCAACCCGCCATGGCTACAAACACCACGCTCGTGGTGCTACCCCACCAAGGTACGGGTTACTTTCCTCCTTTTTCTGTTTATTTGTTTTCTCAAACACGCGCCAGTAAAACCCGCCATGGCTGCAAGCTCATTAAGCTTGCGCCGCCAAATGGATGTATCAAACAACAAAAATATCAAAACCCCAATTTCAGATATCACATCAATGTTGAGACCCAAAACTAACAATCTTGACTATCAAAAAATGGCATTTAAATACACAACGAATACAGGCGTGTTTGGCATTCAGTTTTGAACCTATATACAACATCTAATAATCACAAAGGAAATACATGTGTGTTTGGCATTTAGTTTTGAACCTAACTCAAAGTATGCTCTTAGTTAACCCCTAAACAAAAATGAAAATCATCATCACATATAGGAGCCGTATAAATCATAAAGTAGCTCAATTAAACCATAAAACAATGAAAGAAAACCATAAGCACAAACTTTAAGCCCCAAAATAGTAACCTTAATTATGATAACAAATAATTTTGACATACCAAAATACAAAGATGATTCCTCACCCTTAACCAAAATGAACAGCTAAGAAAACCACTAAAATGAACATCTGGTAATCATGCAACATAACCCTATAGTTAGTGGGAAACAATTATAGACCTACAAATGACACACCAACCTAAGCTCACCAACGTCACACACCGATCACCATCGCCACACACCACGAACGACGACAAAAAAGAGATCGGCGGCATCGAAGAGAGGGTTAGGGTATTGATGAGGTGTCATTTTATACACCATTTCAGGGTCATTTAACCCCTTAAATCATGCAAATATGCCCAGATTATGTGCTTAATCGTTTGTTTTTAGGTTTTTAGCACTTGGATGGCATTTGGAGGAAATACACGTGACTTAAGCTCATTTGGAGAAGAAACGGACAAGATTACGGACCTACACCAAATCTCTTGAAGATTTATGCATATAGTGCGTGGAGACGGCGTCACAGGTATAAAGCTACGCCGTCGTGATCTATCTAGTGACGGCGTCAGGAATCTAGCGACGGGGTCAGGACATGGTCGACTTAAAAAGGATCTAGAATCATCTACGTGGCAACGGCATCAGGATTTCAAAGCGACGCCGTCGCATCGATTTTCCCATATATATTAAACCGAAATTAGGGTTTTAAGTATGTAACTTTGTATAATTTTAGGGAGACGAACCCTAGTCGTTTCAACAGCTTTTAAGGTCATTTTTAGGGCCTCAAAAACCTATTGTAACTACCTTTAATCCATGTTTTAATCAAGTAATACTATTTATTATTAATCATTCAATATGTCTATATGTTGTGTGATTGATTTATGTTCTTGCTCTATCTTTAACATGCTAGGCTAAACCCTCCTTTGTATTTACTTATGATTGCATAAAACTTAGGTTGTAGATCCTTTTGATGTTGCTTCTTGTTGATGGATGTGCGCGTTAGGCTCTAGAAAACTAGCCATAAAATATTAAATTAGCATATACTTCTAGGGAAACACGAGTAGTGTAGAAAGGATACCATTGGTAACAGTCTTCATACTGCCTTACCCCTAATATGGTTGATCCCTCTTAAGTTATTTCACATGCATTTAATATACTCTTAGGGGCCTTGTAATAGTCTTCATACTACCTTACTTATGCGTTTCCCTAACAGAATATTAAATAGACGGCGGGTTCGTGTAATCCGTTCATGACCTAGGAAATACTTACACAGATCATCACAAGTGTGACAAGGCAACAGATCTAGGAGAAGCAATCTGAGGAGTAGTGCATGATTAAGCAAATACATCTTGTTATCATAAAGTTATCACCAGTAGTTATAGATTATATTTAGTTTAATTAGTTAATCAAACCAATCTCTTAAACCATGATATTTACCTACTTTCTTATAAATATAAAAACACAAAAAGAATCTTCTCTCAACACCTTAGAGTTCTGTTAGATTGTGTTCGAGCCTTCCCAACCTATTCCCCTAGAGAACGATAACAACCCCTGAGTCTTGCCTATACTACACTGCAACGATTAGGTACACTGCCTAGGGGATTGTAAAACTTCATGTGAAGTCTTTACGAGACCCGCACATCAGGTATGAGCATGGTGCAAGGTCTGGTATTTTTTGTCTGTTTTTAGAGAGAGAGTTGTATAAAAATAGGAGATAAGCAATCGCCATTTGGATTCCATATTCCCTAAAATAGAATGTGTGAGAAGCACCTGGACTCCATAATCAAAATTGTGAGATACTAGAGAGAGAAGTAGTGGGAGCAATATAATAAAAAAAGTCGGGTCTTCAGGTGGATAACCGGGGGGTTTTCCGGCGGGTGGGTTATACCTCCGGCGGATCTCAGGCGGGTCGACCCAAAAGCATTAAATGCAAAATGCTGCTTTTTAATTAAAGTTATAATGATTGCAACTATAATGTCTAAGAAAATTTTAATCTTTATACCATGTTTATTATGTTTCTTTGTATAATTGAACATGTGAAATACATTATACAACAAAATACTTTATGTCTTTGGAATTTATGTAATCATGACACTTAAACATAACTTAACTCTCTAGCCTTGCACATACTTGTTGGGATATGTCCATATCTAAATA
>BQNB010058059.1:0-23302 GCA_026074375.1 Tanacetum coccineum
CATTCACATAGTGCAAATAAGTAACCACACACATATCATGATTTGCAGAAATTAAGCATTTGTTACATGTTTGGCAAACCGAATGAGAGTTTGAATTAATTATAGTACGCTTAGAGCTAATACTAGAATCAACACGATTCGTAGTTTTCAGACTAGACTTAATTGTCCTATGGTGTTCTTCTACTTTCTTCATGTTGACACTCTTAGTCGGCAAGATCTTATTATTCATGGTATTGCTCCTAGGCTATGATCCGCTAGTATCAGTGCAACTGTTTACTCTTGTAGAAGGAGGCATAGGGACATTAGTCTTCTGACAGTTCAGTTGCTTTACAGGTTTGTGGGTGCTACTTTTTGACATTTCACATTGTCCTCAAAAGTGACTTGCTTTTTCTTAGGTAAAGAGGTAGAAGAACGCTTGTTATCTCGTGTATTTAGGGCTTTTGGACAAGTGCCAATCACATATTCTAACAATTCCTAAGAGTGTTTGGTGTAACGGCAAGCTGATGCAAGTGAGCTATCTAAAGGTCTTTCAACCTTAGCTTCCTCTACGATCTCGCGAAGGGTTTCTACACTTTCCTTAAGGTGTTTGAGATACACTAGATGCACTTCCCTATTGTTCCTATTGCGAGGGGGAATAGGTTCAACATCTATAGCATACTTTCCTGGTGCAAGAACTTTTGGTTTTACATGATCCTTATTGACATATGACAACTTATTCTGTATTTGGACCTTTAGACTCTCATTGTCAATTAATAGGGCAGTTGTCTGTTCTAGATGCTTAGCACGCGTGATCTTAATAGAATTATCCAATTCCTTGTAATGCTGCTTAATCTTTCCATTTTCTGCCCTAAAAAGCTCATTTTGTTCTTGAAGAACATTGATTTTTTTAGTTAATTGAGTGATCTGAAAGTCTAAGGTCCTGAAATCAAGTGTACGGTCTGCTTCACTACGGGTTTCATTCAATTGAGAGATTTGCATTCTCAATTTTTTGATGGCGTTGTCTTTTCCTTGAATTGAGGCTTTCATCTTTTTGATTACAAAAACTGAGTCAAAATCAGGAACATCTCGAGTGGGTGGAGATGTGTTGTTTCCAAAACTTTCTTTAAGATTTTGATATTTTAACTGCAGATTTAAATGATTTACTTCAAGATGGAAAACCGTTTTATTAACTCATCATGATTATCCTTTTAAATCTTATCACGTAAATTAGAAAGCTCAACTTCAAGTTCCAGACAACGTGCTTTAAGACTGGTGTAGGCATCATGCATTTCAGTATAACTAGATACATTAAGCTCAGAATTCGTTGCAACATAATACACTTCTTTGGACAAGCAGTCAGCAATTAAATTATCATTAGCAATAAGAAGGTTTTTCCGTTTAATCTCACCATGTTTTCTATCTACACCATTTTGGTCAACCTTAGAAATACAACATCTGCATGATTTGCAATGGCGGTTGATCAAAACCAGTGACTCGTGTTGTTAGACATCTTGAAAATATCTTGCATAGTGTCTGCCACGGTTGTACGAGACCGATTGTCTTAAAGTTGTATGGCGATCTTAATTCCAGTGTAAAACCAAGATCGTTAATATAAAACGAAACCATCTTTGAAAACTTTGGTGAAACAACAAATTGTTCAGAATTGTTATTTGTGGCTTGAGGTAGTTGGAATATTGTTCTAAAATCAACAAGAGTCAGAGTGAGCTCTTTCTTGTCAAGCATAAACTTGAGCCTATACTTTAAGCCATCTTCCTTCAAAGTATGCCAGAACTACCTCAAGCATATCCGTGGTACTGATGAAGAAGCAGCAATGCTGAATCTGAGTGGATGATTCTGAAGAATGTTTGCCAGGATTCTGCTTTCGTTTGGACATGATAGATTTTCAAGATCTATTTTTTTGTTGGCATCCATGAGAGCATATCGTTTGTTAGGTGGACATAACTCTTCTTGGTGGACATAACTCTTCTTGGTGAACATTAGCTTGTCTTTGTGGCTGTGCCATGATGAATTCTGAATGATTGATGACAAGATGTTAGATAGCAAACAATTTATATAACATTTTTGTCTCTTTCTGCTCTGTCTGTTTTATATGTTCTGGCAATTCCTTTTTGAACATATTTCTGATCAGTTTGTTTCTCATGTGCATTTTCTTTCTTTTTCTAGCACATGCCATATGCTTTATTCGTATTTTTCTTTTGATTTTTCTTTTTGTGTGTTTTGGCATTTCTTTTTTGAACACACTTTAGATTTGCTTTTTCGCTTATGGTTTTTTTCTCTCTTTCTGTTTAGAATATCCTCACCAAAAAATTTTTGTGAAACGATACTCTTTTAAGAATGATGAAGATACTCTCTAATTTTGAATAAGACTTATATTTGAGAAATTGAAGAGATATCATTCATATTCTTAAAACTTTGTGTGAAAGAGTACCATTTTTTGACACAATACAGAAATTTGAGAACTTTTTCAAAAAATCATTTGTGCAAAAGCATTTGTTTTTGAGAACATAGAACTAGTCAAACCCAATTCATCAACTGAATGGTCACTAAGTCACTCACTCCTCATTCTGTTCATTGCAGAAAACGGTCGAAACCGGACATGACTTAGACCACTTAAATAATTGAGAATTGAATTATCAGACTCTAGTTATTTTGAAATTCTTCATTTTTTTGCTTCTTGTAATAAATCTTATACCATGTAAACAAACACATCTAATTCAACAACTGAATGGTCACTAAGTCACTCACTCCTCATTCTGTTCAATGCAGAAAACGATCGTAACCGGACATGACTTAGACCGCTTAAAGAATTGTAAATAGACATATTTGACACAAAGTATAAAATTCATCAAAACTTGATCACTTGTTTTCATTTTTTGTGGTACCTTTTTCACAAACATTTGAAATTCAACTTCACATGAGATACTGATCTTGTTATTTACAAACATTAGAGCTTTAGACAACACATTCAGACATTCATCATTAACACATATTAAATCTAGTAAGGCCCCCCTAAAAATTTTGTGCGTTTAGTAACAAATTCGACACTTCCAAAATTGAAAGTTGACTTTTTCAATTTTGACTTCCGAATTTTGACTTTCACAGGTTTGACTCTTTCGAATTTGATCCTTTTCAAATTTGTCTTGTCGAACATGAATTACTGAACCAATTTTTCAACAAATTCAATCTAATTAACCCTTAAAGAATCCAATTTGATCATTATTTGGCATTTATTCTCATTTTAATCAATTTCGACAAATTTTGAAAACTTCTGAATTTTGAACATCATGTCGAATTTTTAATTTTTGGAGTTTGATTAGTTTATATCACAAAAACCCCAAATTCGAAACCCTAATTCTTATCGAAATTAAATTCGATCTTAAGAACTTCGTTCATTCTGATTTTCAACACCTGTTATATGTTAAAGCACTTACGTTTGAGAAAAGAAGAAAGTTATGATCGTTGTTATGAACTCAAAATCAAAGATTTATTTTTTCTTCTTTCTCGATATCAAATTCGGTATAGGAAAAATAGAAAATGAAATTTAAATTCTATTTATACTGACTGAATTTTAAAGTTTGAAAAGTGACACTTTCAGTCTTTGGAGTTTTTCCTTCTGAAATTTAGTTTAAAAATGACAGATTTGGTCCTTGTTGTTTTTTATACCGAAGATTTCAAGAAACCCCCCTTGAAGAATGATCCCTTTGCATAGTTAGTCCAATAATGAATTTTTTTCCTTTTTCAAAGTCCAGATTTTCACAAAATAATAAAAAACTCCCCCACGAAAATATATCATTTTATAAAAACTATCAAATATTTGAGAGATCATTGTTTTTATTGGATTTTAAAAGTGATGTGAAATTAAAATGCATGTCATGTACGTGAATGAAAATTACAAAAAACACATGTTTTGTCAATAATAACACATTTGTTATCAAAATAACCTCCCCTCAGATCATGATCCAGTAATGACAATGAAAGCAATTGTAAACAAAAATATCGATCCATGAATCTGATTGTAATTAGAAGACACGTAGTTTTGATTAAATTATGTTTTTGTTCTTTTACATTTTATTTATTTATTTTTTTGGTTTTTGTTTTTGAAAACATGAAGGAAATCTTTTTGGATTTTTTATATTTTTAAATTTTATTTTGTTTTTGAAAAATTTATTTACAATTTTGAAGTATGATCTTTTTCAAGAAGATAACTTTGCCAGACTTTCCAACTGTGTTGGAGTCATACATCTCATACCAATGCGATGAACTAAGTACTCAAAGCGTTCTTTAGGAAGAGCTTTGGTAAATAGATCCGCAAGTTGGTATTCAGTTCCGACAAAGTATAATTCTACCGTTCCCTTTTTAGTGTGTTCTTTAATAAAATGATATCGGATGTCTATGTGTTTTATACGCGAATGCTGAACCGGATTGCATGAAATAGCGATACCGCTTTTAAATCGCAATATATCGATAATCTGTTTTACTTGTATCCATAGTCCAGTATTGTGTACGCATCCAGATGACTTGTGCACAACACGCAGACAATGATACATATTCAGCTTCAGGTGTTGACATCGCAGTACAATCTTGCTTTTTAGAACTCCATCTCACGAGCTTTTCACCTAAAAATGGTATGCCTCCTGAAGTACTCTTGTAATCGTCTTTGCATCCTGCATGGTCTGCGTCTGAATATGCAATTAGTTCAAGTCCGGAATCCTTCGGATACCATAGGCCCATGTTATAAGACTGTCTTAGGTACCGAAAGATCCGGTTGACCTCTTTGAGGTGTTTGACCGAAGGACGTGCTTGATAACGAGCACAAACAAAGGTGGCGAAAGCAATATCTGGTCGACTGGCTGTTAGATACATGAGCCCTCCAATCATTCGACGATAAGTCGTTTGATCAGTAGGAGTGCCTTGTAAATTAGCATCTAGTCTCTCAGTGGCCATAGGTGTGCTCATGGAGACACATTCATCCATACCATGTTTCTTTAAAAGCTCAATCACGTATTGTGACTGACTAATGAATATGCCACGGGGTGATTGATGAACTTAAAGTCCAAGAAAGAACTTTAGTTCACCCATCATAGACATTTCAACGTTATTTTTCATAAGATTTGCAAATCGTTTTGAAAAATCTGGATTTGTAGACCCAAAAATGATGTCATCGACATATACTTGGACAAGTAATATGTCTCCCCCATGACGTCTTGTAAACAAAGTCGGGTCAACAATACTTTTATTAAAATGGTGTTTAATTATGAAAGAAGACAGTTTGTCATACCATGCTCGTGGAGCTTGTTTGAGACCGTATATGGCTTTGTTTAACCTGTAGACATGGTCTAGAAAGTCTGGATCGAAAAATCCATCAGGTTGGCTAACATAAATTCCTCTTTCAATGGACTATTGAGAAATGCGGTCTTGACATCCATCTGAAAGATTGTAATGTTTTTATGTACAGCAAAAGCAACGAACATCCGAACGGCTTCAAGACGAGAAACCGAAGCAAAGGATTCCTCAAAATCTATGCCTTCTTCCTGATTATAACCCTTCACAACAAAACGAGATTTGTTTTGAATAACAATATTTTCTGCATCACTTTTATTTTTCCAAAGCCATTTAACAGCAATAATATTCTTTCCATCTGGTCTAGGAACTAGTTCCTAAACAGCTAGTCTTTCGAATTGATGCAACTCATCTTGCATTGATTCTGTCTACCTGTGATCTGACATGGATTTTTTAATGTTCTTTGGTTCAAGGGTGCTTACGGTTAATGCATACATGCATAATTCAGAGCCAGTCTGATGTCTATTTCGAGTCATCACAGGTTTAGATGGGTTACCAATTACTTGTTCCAAAGGATGAGATTTTGTCCAAATGTGCGTTAAGGGTTGTACTTGGTGGAACTCATTCATATTTGATGGGTCTAGAGCTGTTGTAGATGACTCAACTTCCTCAAACTTTGGAGCATCATATGGAACAAAGACCATATTACCATCAAAATCTATAGAGTCTTCTTAATTGAATTCATCAGCCTCATTCAAGGAGATTGGAAAAGCTTGTTCTTCAGATGTAGTTACAATGGGAGGAGCCTCATCTTCTTCAATGATGATTAAAGATGTCGAAGGTGAGTCTTCATGATCATGAACTTGTTGTGAAGCAGAATTGATAGACATATCAAAAGACCTCTTCTCAAAGTATTCTTCATACATTGGCCCAAACAAATTATCCAAATCTTCTTTAGATGGAATATTCATGAATTTTGCTGATGAATCATCATTGATGAATCGTTAAAAAATGGGTTCTAAACTGTCATGTTCAGAAGCCATAGCTGTAAGCTCATCAAACTTGACATGGATGGTTTCCATAATCTTTTTGGTTCGTCGATTATATATTCGAAACCCTCTGGATGTTTCTTAATAGCCAATGAAGATACCAATGTCTGCTTTAGGTTTCATCTTTCCAAGGTTATCTTGGTCATTTGTGTAAAGCCCGTTGCCTTTAAGGTATTATTTTATAGTATAAATAATAATAATTAATTATAAGAATTCATTTTATATAAAAATGGTAAAGTTATAAGTTAGAAATAAATAAGTGTAAAGTTATCTAAATATAAATGCCTAAAGTAAGAGGAATAGAACTTGGGGGACTAGAATTGCCAATGGGACAAACTTAATTATGTAAATATCAATGTTATGAAATATTTGGCATTCCATACATTTCTAAAAAGTGTAGGTGTGTGTGTTTGGTGTCGACATTCACAAGAAGAAGGAGAGAAATTAGGGATTCCATTAATCTTGAAAAAAAATGAGTAAGGAAGAAGAATAATTAAGCTATTAAGAGCCATTAATTGTCCTCCCCGCTTCAAGTAAGTAATTTCTTAATTTTAAATTAGGGTTCATGTTATAAATTTTGGTTCTAATAGTTAAATGATAATAATTCATGATTTTAAGTATTAATTAGTTGTTAATAGGGTAATTTCTCAAGTAGGAAGCTAAGAATCAAGCTTTGTGTGTAAATAGGAATTTAGAGACTCAAGTGAGGTAATTACTTTGACTAAACTTATAAATGATATCATAATGTTAATTATGATGTTTGTTGTGTTTTGACATAAGGAGTATGAATGTTTAATTAGCTTGGATCCAATGCTAGTAATGTTAATGTTAGCATATTTATTATGCTTATGAAAGGTATGTATGAATGTTTTGATATACTCCTTAATGTGTTATGGTTAGTGTTATCACTAGCTCTTATTTGCTTGAAAGTAGTTTATGTCAAGTACTTACTAAGCGTTTTGCTTACGGTTTAGTTTATTAATGTTTTGTAGGTACAAGCGGTGTAGAAAAAGGTAAGGAGAAGGAATAGTTATGACTTAGTTGATTGATCGTTTGGCTTGGTAAGTGAAGGACCCCTCTTTTGGATCAAGGAATCACAAACATTGAAGCCCCCAAGTGTCAATCTTCTATTTTGGTATAATTATGTTACTTTTGGGTCTTTTGTGTTCCTTTTAATGTCAAATCATTCTAGTTCATGTGTTTTGGTTTATAATGAAAATGGGTCAAGTGTGAATGATATGATGGTTGTGAATGATTATTAGTAATGTGTTGAATGATGTTTGGGTTAAGTGTAATATGATCCATTAACTTGTGAAGGAAATGGTTTATGTTGGCGCACTTTATAGCCGAAATATAATTGTCAAAAGTACAAGTTTTAAGGTTATTTGAGGTCTGTTACAGAAGGTTGGGTTTTGTGAGTTTGAGTTTCTGCAGAATTCTACAGGTCCTGTGCAGGTTCTGTATCTGAGGACCAATACGGCGTATTCAACAAATGAATACGGCGTATTGGATTTCTAATTGGATACGGAACAGTAATACGGAGTATAAGAGTCTGAGGTCAATACGTCGTATTCGATTAATGGATACGGCGTATTCATCAATTTAGACCTAAAGGGTGTATCTATTCTCTTGGATACATCGTATTCATTCCTTGGTCCAATACGGCGTATTCGTTAAGTGAATACGGCGTATTGGTAATAGTTCACAGAAGGTTTATACCTCTTTTGTGTTTTGAGTTTTTGGTTTTGGGTTATGATATATTGTTATTATAAATATAAATGAGCTG
This sequence comes from Tanacetum coccineum, assembly GCA_026074375.1. Taxonomy (NCBI): domain Eukaryota; kingdom Viridiplantae; phylum Streptophyta; class Magnoliopsida; order Asterales; family Asteraceae; genus Tanacetum; species Tanacetum coccineum. The sequence continues at coordinate 8,116 of BQNB010058059.1, forward strand.
GAATATATTATTCGTTTAAACGTTTGTAACAAGCTTCATGTAGTTTGTTTGTAAAGTTTAATTCCGAGTAATTTAAAAAACATTCTAGTGTCTATTAAAAGGGTGTTTCAACTTAGTATCAGAGCCTTGGTCTAAGAGATCTAGGATATCAAGTTAGGATTCCCTAGACTTAGACTTTTAAATGCATTTGAGAAAGGATAAGTAGTATGTGTATAGTTTTTGCGACTTTTAAATATATATGTGTAAAGCATTTTTATGGCAATGCATGGCCACCGTTGTGATAAAAATATGACACATATGTATGACCGAAAGTGTAGGGATTATACATATAGGTTTGATTAAGAGTAGGAATTTGAAGTGTTGTGAGTAGAAATTAATAAATGTATAGCGGTTCTTAATAGTTTAAACTCTTAATTTTAGTAAAAAGGAAAAGATGATTGATGAGCGTCATAAGGATGTTCAGAAAGCTTCTACCTCCAAGGGAGCCGAGTCTCCAATGAATGATGCAACTCGTGATGAAAGTGAAAATGAGTCTTCCTCTGGTTCCGAGGACCCCAAATCCGGAGAGTTCACGGAGGAGGAGACGAAAGCCTTAAGATCAATGATAAATAAGCAAGTAGGAAAAGCGATTAAGAATGTGATGTCATACTATATTAGTCAAACAACCGACAATCTTAAAGAGGTAATCAAAAGGGAGCTAGAAGAATTTAGGAAAGGTGGGATTATGAATGACTATAGGAATGACATGGCAACATACCGTGATTTTACAGCATGTAATGTGCCAAAGTTTGATGGGGCGCTTGATCCGATTTTTAGTACTAGATGGCTTGCCGCCGTCAAAGGTGCATTTCGCACTAGTAATTTTAAAGAGAAGAACAAGGTCAACTTTGCTTCAAATTTCCTTTGTGATAGGGCTAAGATGTGGTGGGAAGAGAAGGTTTGTGAGAAGGGTGAAGAGTGGATAGGAGCGTGTACATAGAAGGAGTTTAAGGAATTGTTCAATGTCGAATTTACCCCTGCCGAAGAAATTGATAGAACTCGTAAAGAGATCCAAACTCATACACAAACTAATGAGATGGTGAATGAAATGTAGAAGAATTTCAATGATTTGATTCGTTATTGTCCCGAGTACCATGGGAACAAAAAGCTCGAGGTTGAAAGATTTCAAAGAATGTTACGAGATAATATCCGTGAAGTGATCTCTCCATTAAAATGCACTACTTTAGATGATCTTCTAAGTAGAGCTCGGGTGAGAGAAGCAGATTTGTTAAGAAAGAAGAATGAGGCTAAAGAGAATAAAAGAAAACTTGATTTCGTAGACCGCGATGCCAAGAAGCCTAAGCAAGATCAAAGCCTAAGAAGTGGTGGAACCCATGTCAAGACACCGTGCAAGAAATGTCATAAAACTCACCTTGGAGTATGTCGAGCAAATTTGTCGGGTTGCTACAAATGTGGTGCCTTGAACCACATGAGCAAAGATTGTAAAAAGCCGATGATCTTGTGTTATAATTGTAATCAATAGGGGCACAAGTCAAATGAATGTCTGAACCTGAAGGCGATTGAAGCTAAACCTTTAAAGTCTATCAAGGAAGAAAAAGTAGAGAAGGTGGTGATTCCGAATCCAACGGCTCGAGCATATATGATGACTACCGAATAAGATAACGTAGTGCGTGATGTTGTAACAGGTATAATCCTTGTTAATTTCATACCCGCTCGCGTATTATATGATTCGGGAGAAAGTGTCTCTTTTGTATCTTTGGAATTTAGTAAAAACCTACCCACCCCGCCAAACAAACTTCCTTTTCCCTTAGAAGTAGAAATAGCCGGTAATGAAATAATAGTAGTGTCAAAAGTGTATCGGGATGTGAAAATAGTGATTGATGATAGTGTTTTTAAAATCGAATTGATTCCTATTGTATTAGGAGCATTTGATATCGTGATAGGCATGGATTGGCTCGATAAGTATAATGCTAATATTTTATAAATCAGCCAAAAATCACAGCCGGATCAGCCCGACACAGTCAAAGACAGAAATAAAGGAAGTCAAGAGTCAAAATGAAGTCAAAGGACCAAAGTTGACAAGTCTCCAAAGTTTCAAGGGTTCATTTGAAGTTTTAAAGATTCAAGGACCAAAGTTGCAAAAGAAGAAAAGTGCTTTATTAAAGAGAGACAAAGAAATAAAGAACAAAAGGGCCAATATTGCCAAGTTTCAAACTGTTTTACACTAAGAAAAGGCGGGGTGTAACGCAGGGACTAGTTGTGCCAACCTCTCAAACTTTTAAAATAAACCCCGGCTTTCTCGCAACTCCCTAACCTCCCTAACCAACATTCCACTTCCCGCCGGGGGGGGGGGGGGGGCCCCCCGGGGGGGGGGGGGGCCCAAAAACCTACAACAACCCAACTTCGAAAATTACCTCCCCCGCTCCTCTATTACCATTCACCTACTCATACACCCGGTCCCAATCATAGACCACACTGTCGCAAGCAGCTCATTGGCCAGGCCACCTCACTAAACACATCCAACGGCCACAAATCAAAGGAAAATTGATCAAAGGCTACGATTGGTTGGATGATTCTAGAAATTCTGGCTCCTCTCTTCCATTCTCTATAAATAGGGAGCTTAGGCATCATTTTGAGAGTTGTTAGTTAGTTTTTGTTTTTCAGTTTTTATTTTTTTTACCTTTTAAGCAATTTTTTTTAAGCATTTTTCAAATTCAGTTTAAAGCTCTTGTACCTTTGTTTCTTTCAGCTTGTACATCTTCAATTGAGTATTAATAATTCAATTCTCAAATTTCCTTAAGCTTAGATTTCCATTTCAAGCAAATTTTACCAAATAAGCTCTTAATAAGCTCTTTTGAGCTTATTCATGTTAATAAGCTCAAATTCATTTAGAATTCTGTCTTTAATGATTCATTTACTTTTTACAATCAATTTACATTCAATCATTTCCATTTGAGCTCATTTGATTCAAGTTTGAAGGTTCAAAGAAGAAATAAGCTAGTTAAAGCTTATTATGCTTGTTGCTTATGGTTTAGAGGCTAGGAGCCATTAGGTGTTTGTTTTTGAGCCACTCACTCTACAAGAGTGGCTCTTGTGCTGAGACTCCATTTACTTTCAGGTTTTAATTTCCTAAAATCTCAATTTAGCTTAAATTTAGCTTTTACATTTGCTTATTACTTATCAAATTGTGTTTAAGTCTCCTTAATATCATGTTGTTCAGATTTATTGATTAGATATTTTGAATGTTTAGAAGATTAAGATTGAGTAAAATCACTTTTTCATATAAATCTGTCATAGTAGCAGTTTAGGCCTAGTAGAGTAACTAGTTAGTTTTCACTCATAAGCTAGGTGTTTAAGAGCTTAAATAGCTAATATAGTTTAGATATAGTAGAAGTGGATATAAGGTTTAAGCTGTTTTAGTTTCTATATAGAATTTGAATGCTTCTTTATTTTGACAGTAAACATTAAGGAGTGTTTGGTTTAGTCTGTGTTTTACTCTAAAAGTCAACTAAATCCTGTTAATTTCTTTTACACACTTGAGTTTATCATAGTAAACAAGTTTCACACAGGTTTTAGACATTAGTTTTTAGAATGTTAAATTTTAGAGTTTAAAACCTTAGTTCTAGCACCAGGGCACTTTTGATGGTGGAAAAGTTTATAGCTTAAAAGAGATTTATAGCTTTTTAGTGTTCATTTTTGTTCAAGAGCAAGTCTAAATGCATGAATTGAGTAGGTTTAAGGAGTTTTCATTTTAAAGCTAAGACTACATTTCATTTGAGTTTGCCAAATGCATCAGCAACAACAGTCAAAGCTGTTGTTGCTATGCATTACTATAATTTCTTTTGAAAATTCATCATTAGGAGTTAGGGTTGAGAGTTAAGCATGTTAGTAAATCTCCATTAGCATAGTTTAAATCCCAAGTTTTAGCTGTTAAGGTTTAAAAATAAACAATTTAGCTTATCTTAAAAAGCTTATCTCAGTTTTAAATCAAAACTAGCTCTTTTTCATTTCATATTTCTTGTTACATTTGTTAAAGCTTAGTCAATTTTTGCTTAGGATCCTTTAATATACATTTAAAGCTTCATTTAGCTTCTTTTAGTTTCTATTTTCATCAAGTAATAAGCTAGAATAAGCCAAATTCCAAAAAGCTTAGTTAAAACATCACTTTCTGTGAACAGAGATCTAAGTGCTTATTTTTCAGCTTATATAGTTGTTAAAAGTTAGAAGTGTCCTTTTATTAAAGTTGTAGGGATTAAACTATCTTCAATTTGTAGTTTTAAGTTTTTTGTTAATTCTCAAAACTTTTCCAAAAGCAAAATAACAAAAAGCCAGTCTGTTTTGTTCTTTTCTTAAACTTCAAGGGCATCCATTTCTGTTATAGTGTAAAATTTCCAAAATTTGCCCGCCTACCCTGTTGTTTCAGTTCTTGCAGAATCTACCCTGTCTTTTGTATTAAGTAAAATAGATTTAATTTTTAGAAAAATAGTTTTATAAAATTAGGGTTTTTAGTTTAATCAATCAAATTAGAGTTCAATTAGTTTTTAAAATTTGGGGCTTTTGGTTTTATTACATTTCTGCACCTTTGAAGTTTATAAAAACCATTTTTCTATATTTTTCTCATTAAAGTTGTATTTTCTAGAAATTAAAATAGACTTTAGTGATTTACCTTTTTCTTAGAAAAATCATATAAAATAGAAAAATAGTTGAAAAATTAAAATTCTTTTTGCATTAATTTTCATTTTAAATCTAGTATTTTTGAAAAATAAAAGAAAAATTTTAGTGTTAATTTTTAGAAAAAGTTTATTTTTGATAAATCATTAAATCTTAGAAAATTAATAAAAAATTCAAAAATACATAAAAAATTCTAATTCTTTTTCCTAAAATTTTCATTTTAAATTTGTGATTTTTAGGTATAAAATTTGTTAAAATTCGTGTCTTAGTTTTTAAATTTCAGCTTTAGCTCGCGTTTATTACGTATTTGTGCATTTAAATTTCGTGCTATTTTCCCCCAAAATTTTTTTTTTTTAATTTCATGCTTATTATAATTAAGTAGTTTAATCAAAAATTCAAATATCCTTTTCTATTCTAAACTCGAATCCGAATTATTCTTAAATTCTCAATTCACGATTTCGTTGGGACACGACCCGAGAAAAAAAATACTTCCCGGATAAAAATATACGAATTGTGTTTTCTTTTGTGAGATTTTTACCTTATATTTCTCTTGGTTGAGAAGTATTTTGGAAAGAATCCTTGTTAATTTCATACCCGCTCGCGTATTATATGATTTCGGGAGAAAGTGTCTCTTTTGTATCTTTGGAATTTAGTAAAAACCTACCCACCCCGCCAAACAAACTTCCTTTTCCCTTAGAAGTAGAAATAGCCGGTAATGAAATAATAGTAGTGTCAAAAGTGTATCGGGATGTGAAAATAATGATTGATGATAGTGTTTTTAAAATCGAATTGATTCCTATTGTATTAGGAGCATTTGATATCGTGATAGGCATGGATTGGCTCGATAAGTATAATGCTAATATTTTATGTAGCCGAAAACTTGTTTGGGTAGTAAATCCTCAAGGTAGGGGAATAATTATTTATGGGGATAAAAGGAAGGGTGAATTTAAATTATGTTCCATGATGAAGGCTAAGAAATATTGGTCTCGTGGTTGTCAAGCCTATATGGCGCATGTAATAGACACAAATTTCGAGAAGAAAAGTGTTAAAGATGTTCCTGTTGTGAATGAATTTCTCGATGTTTTTCCGGAAGATTTGTCGGGTATTCCACCTGAGAGGCAAGTCGAGTTTCGAATTGATCTTATCCCGGGAGCAACACCCTATACGCCTAAAAACTCCAAATAAGTTTAGCTCCGACGAAATGAAAGAGCTAAAGAGTCACTTCAAGAATAACTCGAAAAAGGTTTTATACTTCCTAAGTAGTTTCTCCATGGGGAGCTATAATTTTGTTCGTTAAAAAGAAGATGGTATATGCGAATGTGTAACATAATAATAACGATAGTTAAATAAAGTCACGGTGAAAATGCAATATCCTCTACTACCAAGGATTAATGATCTTTTTTATCACTACCAAGGCGCAAGGTGGTTTTCTAAGATTGACCTTCGTTCGGGGTATCATCAATTGAAAGTCCAAGAAGAAATAATTCTAAAAAACACGGCTTATTAGAACGGCCTTTCAAAACGCGTTATGGGCATTATGAATTCATGGTTGTGCCTTTTGGCCTAACAAATGCACCGGCAATCTTCATGGATCTGATGAACCGCGTGTGTAGGCCAATGTTAGATAAGTCCGTTATTGTATTCATTGACGACATTCTCGTTTATTCCAAAAGCAAGAAGGAACATGAAGCTCACTTACGAGAAGTTTTGGAAACGTTACGGAAAGAAAGATTGTATGCCAAGTTCTCAAAATGTGAATTTTGGTTACAAGAAATTCAATTTCTCGGCCACGTCATAAATTCCGAAGGTATCAAGGTAGACCCGGTTAAGATTGAAGCAGTGATGAATTGGCAAACTCCTAAGGACGTTGGTGAAATTCGAAGTTTCCTAGGCCTAGCGGGTTATTATCGAAGGTTCATTCAAGATTTTTCCAAGATTGCATCGTCATTAACCAAGCTTACCAAAAAGAACACTCCTTTTGTATGGGGTGAGGAACAAGAAGAAGCTTTTGTTACCTTACGAAGGAAGCTATGTGAAACTCCAATACTCGTTTTACCAGATGGAACCGAAGACATGGTTGTGTATTGTGATGCATCTTATTTTGGTCTCGGTTGTGTTCTTATGCAACGAGGCAAAGTTATCGCTTATGCTTCAAGACAATTGAAAAAGCATGAAGAGAATTATCCGACTCATGATCTTGAATTCGCGGCGGTGGTTTTTGCCTTGAAAATTTGGAGGCATTATCTTTATGGTGTAAAATTCATAATTTACACCGATCATAGAAGTCTTCAATATTTCTTAGAAAAGAAAGATCCTAATATGAGGCAACGAAGGTGGTTGGATTTACTCAAGGATTATGATTGTGAAATACGTTACCACCCGGGTAAAGCGAACGTGGTGGCGGACGCGTTAAGCCGAAAAGAAAGAGAGAAAGTTACACCGATTCACTCGTTACGAATGATTGTTACCTCCGACCTTTTTAACCGGATCAAAATGGCTCAAGAGGAAGCATTGAAGGAAGAAAATTTGAGAAATGAGCGAATTGCATCTTACATTCCCTATTTTGAAGACGATAATCAGGGAATTAAGACTCATCAAGGAAGAATCTACATTCCTTTCCGAAGCAACGTCAAGGAGTTAATACTTGAAGAAGCACACAAGTCAAAGTACTCCATCCATCCGGGGGCTACAAAAATGTATCTCGACTTGAAGAGGAATTATTGGTGGCCGGGTATGAAAAGAGATTGTGTGAAGTATGTAGAAAAATGCTTGACATGCTTAAAAGTCAAGGCCGAACATCAAAAGCCGTATGGAAAGATACAACCGCTAGAAATCCCAGTGTGGAAATGGGAAAAGATTACTATGGACTTCGTAACTAAGCTACCAAGGACAACAAAGAAGCATGACGCAATCTGGGTAATAGTAGATCGATTAACGAAAAGCACTCATTTTATCCCTATTCGAGAAAAAAATGCCCATTCATAAGTTGGCAAAAATATACGTCAACGAGATCGTTGCACGTCATGAAGTACCCATTTCTATTATTTCGGATAGAGATGGACGATTTACTTCTAATTTTTCGTGAGCTTTTCAAGAAGAGCTAGGTACGAGGTTGCACATGAGTACGGCATTTCACTCTCAAAAGGACGGTCAAAGTGAATGAACCATTCAAACATTGGAAGACATGCTTCGAGCTTGCATAATCGATTTTGGAGGAATTTGGGATGACCATTTACCTTTGGTGGAATTTGCTTATAATAATAGCTATCATGCTAGTATTAAGATGCCACCTTATGAGATGCTTTATAGAAGAAAATGTAAAACGTCGGTATGTTGGGATGAAGTAGGAAGTAGGGAGTTAGCAAGCACGGATGTGGTTTTAGCAACAACCGAGAAGATAGAAACCATTCGTGAAAGAATAAAGGAGGCACAAGATAGGTGGAAAAGTTATGCCAATAAAAGAAGAAGACCAATCGAATTCAATGTTGGAGACTTCGTTATGCTCAAAGTTTCCCCATGGAAAGGTGTAATGCGGTTCAAGAACAAGGGAAAACTTAGCCCAAGGTTTATAGGACCATTTAAAATATTAAAGAGAGTCGGTGAAGTAGCTTATACCTTAGAATTACCCAAAGAAATGAGAGGTATACACAATACCTTTCATGTGTCTTATCTAAGGAAGTGTCTCTCGGATGAGTCAAGCGTAATTACTTTGGATGAGGTAGAAATTAGTCCGGAGTTAACCTATCAAGAAGAACCGGTAGCAATCTTAGGAAGAAAATCAAGACAACTTCGCAATAAAGAAATTTCGTTGGTTAAAGTGGAATGGAAGCATCGGAAGGGTACAAGCATTAGGTGGGAACCGGAAGAGAAGATGAGGATTAGATATCCTCAATTATTTCGAGAGTAGATTTCGGGGACGAAATCCCGTTTTAGGGGGGATGAATTGTAACGCCCGTTGCCCGTTAAGGTATTATTTTATAGTATAAATAATAATAATTAATTATAAGAATGCATTTTATATGAAAATGGTAAAGTTATAAGTTATAAATAAAAAAAGTGTAAAGTTAGCTAAATATAAATGCCTAAAATAGAAAGAATAGAACAAAAAGGACTAGAATTGCCAATGGACCAAACTTAATTATACAAATATCAAAGTTATGGAATTTCTGGCATTCCAGACATTTCCAAAAAGTGTAGGTGTGTGTTTGGTGTCGACATTCTCAAGAAGAAGGATAAAAATTAAGGATTTCATTAATCTTGGAAAATTTAGTAAGGAAGAAGAATAATCAAGCTGTTAGGAGCCATTAATTGTCACCCTCACATAAAGTAAGTAATTTCTCAATTTTAAATTAGAGTTCATGTCATGGATTTTGGGTATAATAGTTAAAGGATAATAATTCATGATTCTAAGTATTAATTAGTTGTTAATAGGGTAATTTTTCAAGTAGGAAGCTAAGAAGAATCAAGCTTTATGTGCAATTAGGAATTTAGAGGCATAATTGAGGTAAGTATCTTGACTAAACTTATAAGGAAATCATGATGTTAATTATGATGTTTGTAATGAAATGTTCAAGGAGTTATGAATGTTTGTTTAGCTTGGATCCAATGCTAGAATGTAAATGTTAGCATAATTGTTATGCTTGTTAAAGGTATGTTAAAATGTTATGATTATACTCCTTGTTGTGTGTTATGGTTAGTTTAATTTCTAACTATAATACGTTGAATGTAGTTTAGGTCAAGTACTTACTAAGCTCTTGCTTATAGTTTAGTTGATGAATGTTTTGTAGGTTCAAGTGGTGTGGAGAAAGGTAAGGAGAAGAATTAGCGATATGATGAAGAAGTAGTTGATCTTAGTAGTAGAAGACCTTCTTTTGGATCAAGGAATCATAATCGTTGAAGCCCCTAAAAGTCATTCTTCTGTTTGGTATAGTTTTGTTACTTTTGGGTCTTTTGTGTTCCTTTTGGTGTTAAATCAATTTAGTTTATGTGTTTTGACTTAGTATGATGATGGGTCATGTGTAAATGATAAAATGATTATGAATGGTTATTAGTAGTGTGTTAAATGATGTTTGGGTTAAGTGAATTATAACCCATTAACTTGTTAATGAAGTGGTTTATGTTGGCGCACTTATAGCCGAAGTATATTGGGTCAAAAGTACAGATTTTAAGGTCATTTGGGGTCTGTTACAGAAGGTTGGGTGTTTGTGTGTTTGAGTTTTTGCAGAATTTGACAAATTTTATAGGTGTTCTGTATCAGAGCGCCAATACGGCGTATCCAATTAATGTATACGGCGTATTGGTCAATACGGCTACTGATACGACGTATTACAAGTCTAAGTATGATACGACGTATTCAATTAATGAATACGGCGTATTCATACCTTGGTCTATACAGTGTGCTCGTATCTATGAATACGGAGTATTCACTTCTTAAGTCAATACGGCGTATTCAACTAATGAATACAGCGTATTGACTACAGTTCACAGAAGGTTTATATCATTTTTGTGCTTTAAGTTTTCACTTTAGGGTTGTTATACATGTTCCTTATAAATGTAATTGAGCTTGTGTATGCTGCTAAATCCAAAGTGTGTCTTCAATTTTATATAGTTTGTTAGTAAAGTCAAATTATGAGAAAAAATTTGATAATTTTTCTTGGGTCGTTTAAGGGGCGTTTCAATTATCATCTTGTTCATTTTCTCGGTTCTCTTTTTGTTTTCATTAGGTGTCGATGCCAACATTTCCTTTTGCAAGATCTCAATATTCCTTGCAGCATTAGCAACTTCCGCCACATTAGAAAATTCCATGTTGACAAGTTTGTCACGAGCATCATTTAGTGCCCATTTAAAATTCCTAGCTTGTTCCTCTGGCGTACCCGCCTTAGCACCCAAAAAGCCAGCCAATCTTACAAACCTTGTCATAAACTCTGTGCTGGTCTCACCATCTAGCTAACAAATTGATTTGTATTCTCGTTCATACTTTTCTTGCTCTGATCGAAAATACTGCAAGAAGAAAATAGCTCAAAAGTCATTCCACGACAATGTTTCAACATAAGCATCACCACTTTTGGCTTGTTTATAAGCCTTCCACCAAGAATGAGCATTACCTTTAAGTTTGTATGTTGCTAACCGTGCCTTAAATTGGTCATCACATCCCAATACCTCAAAGATTTTCTCAATATGAGCTATCCAGTTCTCAGCCTCAACAGGTGTTGGTGCTAAATTGAAAGTCAGAGGTTTTTGCTTCTGAAACATTTCCAACCAAACATGGATAGTAGCTGGTGCAACTCCACCATTTCCCCTATTTCTATTATTGTCACTTCTCTCGTATCTCCTATTTACATTATTCGGGTTGTTCGCATTATTCGCGTTATTCATACTCACCGCTATCTTAGTAGTAAGCTCACGTATCAATGCTCTAACTCCTTGTTGCACGGCCGCAGCAAGATCAGGGTCCACTGCAGGTGTTTCATTCCTATGGTTCACTCGACGAGGAGGCATCTAAACGAATAAACAAAGACAAATTAGAGGTTGAATTTGAAATTCGAACGAATAAGAAACAAATCAAATGCATGCGGAAGAGCGATGCAAAAATGTGAATCCTATCTCATGTTCTACCCAATTCTCGAATGCTTAACTTAAGTTCTATCGAAACCTATAACAACGGCTCACATGTCATAACTTAGATACTACATGTCAAAACCTAAATCCAATCAGCACAGGTCATAACTTAAGAACAACAGATCGAAACCTATAGCTTTGATACCATCTCTAACTGGGTGCTACACAAACGATACATAAACAGAACAAAAGTCTAAGTCCAACAAATTCTCCAATAAAGAAATAACATAATTTGTCCCAATAATTCAAACTAAAATGGCATTACAAAGTTCTGCTATGAATTTACTCTTAAGAAACTAAATAGTCCATAATAATAAGTCTCTAACACTCTATGCCATTTGTACCAGCTCTTAATATCTATGTCCCAAACCCTGAATACTTGCCGCATGGAAAGGAAAGACGACTGAGCGAAAAGATCAGTGCGTGGATACAAAATAATAGCAATACGGAACAAAAGAAACATATTTGATCATAAAAAAAATTATTCAATAAAGGAATTCAAACGAAAGGTTTAAACAATAAATTTAGAATCACAACGATGACATTTTAGTGAGATGAGTTCAACAGACTATGTTCAAAATGATACGTTCAAAGTGCAAGTTTGATAAGTAAGTTCAATAGGAAATTCAGTAAGTAAATTCAATGGGTAAGGTTTCAATAGGGCATGAGCTCAATACAATATACTAACCCTTACATAAAGCAAGTATCAGCCAATACAATACAATGGGTACATGGACCTGCAGATCCAAAATACCAAACAATGGTGGATGAGGTGTTGGGCATTACGCCTCCATCCACAAACTATAACAATACAATAGCTATGGTCGACCGATACGCCTCCTAAAATCCCTTATCACACCAACAATGAGGAGACGTCATATACTAATCACACAACTACGAATAGTGTCACGCCATCGGTGTCACAATGACGCGGCCATGGTACCTTGATGGCTAGTTAATAGCTCAAATACCTAGGTTTAAAAGTCACAATATCAATCAATAAGGTTCAATAACAATGGATTCCAATGACAATGAAGCAGTAACAATGTGTCAATAACAATGAATTGAAAGAGCTCATTATAACAATGAGGTGCTAACAATATATCTATCACAAAAGATGATTTGAACAATTCAATATAGATGGATCAATGGTCAAGCGAAGGCACAATAAAAGTACTAATGAAAAATCCGTACGATCATATTCATAAATAAAGAATAAAATCATATATCCGTAACTTAAACGATTTGAATGATTATTGAAAGTCCAGCTTATACCTCCGTCAATGATCTACAACAATTTATAAACTATTATTACTCGTCTGACCTTAAGTTAACTGGTATGAGTTGTATATACTCCCTCCGTCTCATAAAAAGTGTTCACCTTTCTATTTATGTTTGTCCAAAAAAAATGTCTAATTTTTATATTTGGATGGTAATTATTACCATTTTTTTTACTTTACCCTTATAATTAGAACATGCATTAATTACTCCCTAATGAGATTTATATATTAACGTAAAAATGACTTTTTATCAATCAAATGTATCTTTAATTACACATATCATAATTTGTGCATTTTTTGTTTGTGAACACTCTTTTTGAGACGGATGGAGTATTAGATTTTAACGAACAAATCAATACATCAATCTTGTAGGCTCTTGATACCAATTGTAGGTTCCATGATCATTCATACGAATCCTTAACAATGAAGTGTAGAATCAAGATGCATAAAATTAAGAACTTTATTGATGATTGAAAGAAAACCTTGTGGTGGCTAGAAACCCTCACAATAATGACTAGCTAAATTATCTCTAAAAAATGTCTAACATGTCTAACCTAATTTTGACTAAACTAGGTGTATTTATACTAACAAGGTTATGCCCATTCTAGGCTTTTGTTGGGCTTTTCAGGCTTTTTCTTTGTTAGCCCAATTACATTAATAAACATTAATTAATTAATCAACTAACGAGCTAGACTTTTGTCTTGTATCTTCGAGTGACCGAAGCTTCTTTGTTCGGGTCCATTTATGTGATCCTAACAATTAAGCTCTTGCAAACTGCACGATCGTGCCCAACTGCACGACCCGTGCTAAGCTACACGGGGTACAAACACACACACTCAAGATACAATGAGACACACACACCCAGGTCTAAGTTTACAATTACAATGAGATGGATATTTATAAGTCTGAAACTCGTCTTCAGTTTACTTATCTTACCGATGTGGGATAAGCCTTCACAACTCAACAAATAACATTATCAAAACCAGAACCCCCAAGTATATGAATAGACGAGCCCAAAAACTCTTCCCTAGCACGAACTACAAACCACCAGCGAAACAAACCCAAAACTTTAACCCAACATGTACGATAGAATACAACCTGAGCAGGCTCCAATCTGGAACAGCCCGCCATGAACCGTACCCGAACTAATCTCAGAGTTTGATGAACACCTTTAATCTCTAGATTTTATTTGCAGTCGCTTTATGGTTTAAGGAACTATGGCTTTATTAGGGTAGGGAGACCATTTATATGAACGTGGGAAAAACTAATTCTTCGCAAGAGACGGAAGTTTGAGCGGATGAGCTTTGACTCAAGTTTGGTTGACTCGGATTTTAAAACTTAAATCACATGTTTCTTATTTTTTGTATTATAGCTAAGTATGTAACGTATATTTGTTCTTTTGTTTTTAAGTTAATGGGTTGATACACACCATTAGACTCAATGAAGACCGGTAGAGGATTACAATGAGCTTGGATCCTCAAGACAATAAGAAACAGAGATTCGAAAGACTTAATGCATTATCAATGGCGAAAGTTTGTTACAAACGATTGTGGATTTGTTACAACTGAAAGAATTCGAGAAAGAAAGTGTTTTTACACATTTTTAAACAAGAAATGAGGAGAACAACGACTATTTAAAGAGAGTTTTGGCGGGAAAAACGGTTATGAACTAAGATGAGGAGATAGTCATGTGCACCTCACGTGAGAGATAAATCTCACACGTGCCCCTCACATGCCTGCATCTAGTTCATAACAATCCACCCTCCTTAAGTGATTCTTGTCCTCAAGAATCAAAGAGTGGAAACTTTTTGTAGATGTCTGCCAATAACTCCCAAGTAGCATCTTGTGTTGTACCATTACTCCACTGTATCAATCCATACACAGCCACAACATTATTCTTCTTAACAATCCTCCTTTCCAAAATCTTTAGAGGTGCCACTTCCATTAAACCTTCATTGTTGACCTGAGAAAACACTGCTGGCATGTGCCCTTGATGACTTCCATGAACCTTCTTCAACTGGGACACATGAAAGACATCATGTATCTGAGATCCATCTGGCAGTCTGAGCTTGTATGCAACTTTCCCAACCTTAGCTAACATCTCAAAAGGCCCAAAGTACTTAGGTGAAAATTTGTTCTGTTTCTTTTGAGGTTGCAATTTCAGTAATACCCAATTTCCTACCTCAGACTCCCTTTTAGACCTTTTCTTGTCTGCTTGTTGATTCATTCTGTTTGAGCTCTAGACAGATGGAATTTCATAACTTTAATAGCTTGTTCTCTAGCAATCAGGGATCTCTCCACAGCATCCACCTTACTTAAGCCTCTAATATAAGGAACATAGACTGGTGGAGGTTGGCCATATAAAGCTTCAAAAGAAGTAGTATCAATAGCTGAATGGTAGTTTGAATTATACCAAAGTTCAGCTAAGGATATCTATTTAAACCATTCCTTAGGATGCTCTCCTGTCATACATCTGATATACCCTTCCAAGCACCTATTCAAGACTTTAGTCTGTCCATCTATTTGTGGGTGGTAGGAGGTAGAGAGCAACAATTTAACTTGCATAATTTAAATAACTCCTTCCAAAAGGTACTTAGAAACACCTTGTCCTTATCAGAT
>BQNB010058060.1:0-37936 GCA_026074375.1 Tanacetum coccineum
ATATTCTCATCTACTATTCATGACTGGGATGCCGAGGATCATGAATAAAATGGTGAATTTACCATGCAAAAACCCGTGTGGTTCCCAGCTCGAGTCTGCTCGAGAATCGCGAGTCCCACATCACCTCTTACTTATGTTCTCTTATGAATGTGCCGGTAAATCACACGCACTCCAGTAACAGACCATATGAGAGATGTGCGGTTTTCATGGGTTAGCAAACTACTCACATTTTCTATATCTAAAATGGGAATTTTGTTTTATTACTTTTAATCGACATCATCATATCAAAGGTTCTCGGTAGCTCCATTGAACGTACAAAGAAGCGGAAAAGCAGGTCAGCGCGAAGCATATTAAAAACCCAACTTCTTTAGGGAAGCAAAACGACCCGCCTTATACCTCTCTTATAGTTTGTTCACTATGGGTGAGCTGATTTATCAATTGACTAACGATATATTTAGATTTAATGATACATGTACAATATAGCAATTATAATATGTATAAGGTTTCTATTAAACATTTTAAAGTTTTGGGTTCTGTTTTAAACATTTTAAAATTTTAGGGGTATATTTTAAACAATTCGAAATATAAGGTTCTAAAATGTAAATTCATATTAACATTTAATGATCACAAGACAATAACATAATATTCAATTATTTATACTTATCACATGTTAACAACTTACTGATAGATAATTAAGTGCTAATAGAATTAAGTTAAGGCTCTGATTACTACTGATGGGTTTACTATACCCTAACCAGATTAACATAAAGCAGAAACAATAATTAATCTATGGCAAGAAGGAAATTAAACCCTATAGGATCTTAACCTAATAAATAAAAGCAACTTAAAAGAAATAAATAAATAATAAAATACTAACCTTTGAGAAAATCGAATTTCTCACACACAGACCACCTTGGTCGAAGTTAGAGGCAAGTACTCAAACGAGAGTACCTCTAATAGCTCACACCCATGAACCAAAGAGAAAAGGTAATTGAACTCCTAAGGTCTCGTTACACGAGTTGACTATTACAATGAGTAAGAATGAGAAAGAGAGAATGAGCAAATAAAGCCTTGGCATGCCCCTCTATTTATATGGAGAGGAAGAGATTTAGAATAGCTCTTTGGAGGGATGTGGGATTCCCCTAAAAATGTCGCATGGGTCCCTTATGGGTCTTCCCGGCCCGTTCAACTTAATACACCTTGTATTAGTTCATATTCAGCCTATGCTTCTTTATAAATAGCTTCTAATTAATTTACAACTATTAATAAATTAATAAACCAAATAAATATACATATAATATTAATTCTAATTAATATTATCTCTCATTTATTATTTCTCTTAACGGTTCACTGAGGGCAACCCAAAAAGGAATCTACTTTTGACGATAGTCTTACCAATTAGTTATGAACTTGGACACTAAATCCAACAGGAGGTACAAAGCCTAAATGGGAAATTTGGTCTGATTCGGTTCCTCTCAAAATCAGCGGAAAAATCATTACCCTTCTTTATAACCTTGAAAAGATGCATAAAGAAGAGCTATTTACGAAAGCGGAACAAGCATTTGGGGAAATTAAACAACAGATAGTTGAACTACCCATGTTGACCGCACCTAAACCAAAAGAAGAGGTGATCATATATCTATCTGCGACAAGAGAGGTAAACAACGCAATCCTACTAGAAAAAAGGGATTCATAACAAATGCCAATTTTACTTTGTTAATCGTGCACTGCAAAGCCCGGAAATCAATTACAGTCAATGGAAAAACTCATACTCGCTTTAGTGCATGCAACGAGGAGATTAAGAAGGTATTTCCAGGCACATCCGGTGGTGGTCATCATAAACCAGCCAATCAAGCAAATCTTATCAAGGCCAAAAAATTCAAAAAGAATGGCAAAATGGACCATGGGGCTGGGGGAACATGATATCAGCTATAGACCGAGGACACCAATCCGAGGCCAGATTCTAGCAGACTTCGTAGCAAAAAATCCAAAGGAAGATCCTCCAAGTACGGACATCCTTGTGGAAGAAGAAGCCTCATAACCATGAACCTTGTTCACGAATGGATCCTCATGCTCAGAGGGATCCGAAGCCGGACTAATACTTACAAGCCCAGAAGGGACATAATTTACATATGCTCTAAGATTCGAATTTGATGCATCTAACGATGAAGCCAAGTATTTAGCCTTGATTGCCAGACTACGGATAGCAGAACAAATGGGTATCAAGAACCTATCAGCAAAGGTAGACTCTCGCTTAGTAGCAAATCAAATCAATGGATCGTACATAGCTAAAGAGCAAAGCATGATCCAATACTTGGAGAAAGCCAGGGCACTCATCAACAACTTCAAGATGTTCTCAATCGAGCAAGTCCCAAGAAGTGAAAACAAGAAGGCAGATGCGTTAAGTAAGATTGCTTCCACCAGTTTTGCTCATCTAACAAAGCAAGTCTTGGTAGAAATACTAAAGGAAAAATCCATTTGCGAAAAGGAAATCCTCGCCGTGGTAAAGGAAGAAGGGTACACTTGGATGACCCTACTTTTTGAATACCTCACAAAAGAAACCTTACCAACAGAAGTAAAGAAAGCGAGAACCGTGAAGATCAAGTCAAAACAATATGCTGATAGGTGGTGTCTTGTACAGATTATTATTTATGAAACCGTGGCTCCAATGTATCGGACCACTCCAAGCAGACTACGTGGTAAGAGAGATTCACGAAGGATTATGCAGCATGTACTCAGGACTAAGGTCTGTAGTGGGAAAAGCAATAAGGTCTAGATACTATTGGCCAACAATGCACAAAGATGCAGGAAGCATAATACAAAAGTGTACAGATTTCTAAGTCCACCATTCGGTACCCAAGAACCCCCAACAGAATCTTACCCCAATCACTTCTCAATGACCCTTCTACAAATAAGGCACTGACATCTCAGGCCCGTTCCCGGAAGCTCAAGAAAAAGTAAACATATTCATTGTGGCTCTTGATTACTTCACCAAATGGATAGAAGCATAACCAGTGGCAACGATCACAGGAAATCAAGTAAAGAAATTTGTTTTGGACAACATCGTCTGCCGATTCGGCCTGCCAGGAGAGATAGTGTCGGATAACGAGAAGCAATTCACAGATAAACCCTTTAGGAAGTGGTGTGAAAAGCTTAATATTAATCAAAGATTCACGTCTATTGAACATCCTCAAACTAACGGCATAGTTGAAAGAACAAACAGGAGCCTGGGAGAGGGAATCAAAGCAATACTAGATGCAGGAAGCAAAGACTGGATAGAGGAAGTTCCGCATGTCTTATGGGCACACCGTATGATGATCAAGTCAAGCAATAGAGATACACCATTCTCTCTTACTTACGGAATGGAAGTTATGATACCAGTTGAGATCAGAATGCCTTTGTTACGGTGTACGAGCATAGACCAGGTACGGAACGATGAATCTCTACTCCTCAATCTAGATAATGGTGGAAGAAAACAGAGAAAGTACCGCGATCCGTGAAGCAAAAAGTAAAGCAAAGATGGAGAAATACTATAATGCTAAGGTTCATAACACATCTTTTAAGCCTAGTGACTTCGTATACCGGAATAATGATGCAAGCCATGCAGAAGACACCAGAAAGCTTGGCCCAAAATGGGAAGGACTCTATGAAGTGGTCGAATCACTTAGGAAAGGAGCATACAAGCTAAGAATGCTATATCTAGCTTTTAGTTATAAGCATTCCCCTCTTTTGTAGCCACGGTCGATCACTACCAGTGGCGGGGATATTATCATTATTATTAATGAACAATGTAAGGTCTAGCTAACTTCATAAATTTTCTTAAATCTCATGCATTTCATTCTTTGTTAATCACAGAATAGGTAAGACGCGCAAGAACATTATTAAGCATACGGGAATGAGTACGGCCCAATAATTAGCTCTACGTTGACAAGTATAATATAAGGAGGAGTAACCTCACAATTAACTCAAGTACATAAGCGCATTGCAAGCCCAATACAAGGGAGAGTAACTCGACATTAAAACTTAATATAATAAGAGTATCACCAGAAACATATAAACACGGTATTAAAAGATAGCAAAAAATGACAAGTTATATTCAATATTCAATAGTAGTTACATTTCATAACGTACGGCCATACATGGAAGCATACAGATGAAACAAAAACTAAAAAAGTTATAAGTGATGTAAACCGCAGTAAGAAGCACTATAGTCTAAATGGGCTCAATTACCACGGATCTATGAACTAATTAGGGATAGATGTCTAGTCATATTAGGCTTTATCTAGCATGGAAGAGTCGAACATACCATCATCACGTTGAATCTCACCCTAGCAACATTCAAATTCAAAATTTGATAATCCGTGACAGCAATGAGAGCTTTCTAAGACACGACAACAGTAAGGGCAGAACCATCTCTCGCGGCTTTCAGAACCACTTGCAATAGGCTAAGGGCCAAAATAAGAGATGTGGCTGTCATTGAAGCATTAACCGTAAGTGCCTGCACTGTAGGAGCCGAAGATATGGGTTGTGAACCATAAGCAACTACAGAAGGTTCAGAAACAACCAAATTTAATGATGCGTCATTTATCTTCTTTTAACATCTAGCACGAGAAGCAGCCAAAGCATCATAGAGAAAAATCTCACAGTCCCAAGAACCATGAACTCGAGAACCACCCCTTTCATAATATGCGGGCACGGTGAGTTGCTCCGTGGCCGGTTGCAAATGTCAGAACTCGATGGGTTGGTCTTCCTCTCCGTGACTCCCTTCCAGGGTCAAAGATACCATGAGAAGCTCGATAGGAGAATCCTTAAGGGCCTCTAAGTCTTCTAATTGAGGGAAAGTAATATCTTCCAAGTCTTTAACAGCAACCAAATACTTAGCCTTGACATCGACATCATAGGATTCAACTTTTTCCAAGCTTCTTCCTATCTTACCATGCTTAATCCTAGCTTCCAGCCTGTCTTGAATCCCCTTCTAAATTGCCAACTTAGACAATGGCCTTACCTAAGCATCTTGACAAAGACACTCCATAAAGTCTTTGCGAACTTCATAACACCAAGCATGGAAAAACCGAGACCAATAACCCAAAAACTACACAGCACTACTGCTAAACCATATGGTGGATCAAAGATCTTCATGTACTAATAACAATGTTTAAGAGCATGCGAAGACGCATCATTCTATGTGTCTTCAGTGGTCTATTCTTCCATATATGCATTTTATGGAAATGTGTCTTTTCTTGATCTATTCTTCCATGAGCTTGGAATGTGCGTCTTGTACCACGGTAAACTCTTTCCTCATCTTTTCTTCACCCTTGGTCTAACTCTTTAACTCATAACACAAGGTCTCCAGGTCAGACACTTGACCAATTAGCTCAGCATTCTTAACCCTAAGCCTGGCCAACTCTTCAACTCTAACAACAACTGCGGCTTCAAGCTCTAACACATGACCATAGAGCCTAACAACCTATGTGGCATCACCTTCCAGCTTCTCCAAATGAGATCTCAAATCAGCAATCTCCCTATCATTTCCTTGGACGACCTCCTCCCTCTACACAAGTTTTTTTCTCAAGACGCTCCATTTGATCTATCTCATGTTCATACCGGAGCCGAAGCTCGGAACTCATACATGCTTGACGGGCATAATTGACATTGAACTGATCAAGGAAGTCCTCATTAGGCAAATTGCGGAGAGAGGCCTAATAACCCAGAGGAGGGATATGGCCGATGAATTTATGACACACAACGACATCATCCATTTTAAAATCATTTGTGATATCCATGTTAGGAATATACACATCTTTGGCCTTAGCATAGTCTATGGTCTGCGACTCATAAAAATCATCCACCAGGGAAGCATCACCTGGGGTGGCAGAATAGGTGCATGCCTTATGAACTGAAGCAGAAGCATTGAGCACGACGTCAGTTTGCACAAGAGGTGGGTTAGAAACAGACTTTGGTGAAGAACATGGCTCAATATCCAATTACTCAATAAGGGAATCCGAAGAAAGAACAACAAATCTTTGAGAAGTAGGTCGAGTTCCAACATATCCATCTTGCATAGAATCCGACTCATCCTGGTATTCATGGTTGGGAGAAGGAGTCATGGATTCCGACACAAAAGCATCCATGGCTGCGGAAGCAGACCCAATCCCAACCTTTTCTTGTAAATTGCCAAGGGAAACAAGCTTCTACAAGGCTATTGGAGTCTTACCAGGAGTACTTGGATTTTTCATCTTATGTGGAAGAGTCGCGGAAGGAGTAGCCTTAGCCTTTTTGACCGGTGGCAATGCACTATCAAAAGCAAACCTCTTTTTTCCCTTCCTAGCGGCATCTTTCAGCTCATCATTAATAGTACGGTCAACAATGGTGATGACCTCATCAGAAGGAGGAATGACCCGATCCTCAGTTTCCTTCACCAGAGAAACCTCCCCCATCCGCAAGAGTCCTTTCTCTGACTTTCACCTTAAACGGATTGGAAGACTTGATAAAATCAAACAACCCCATCTCTACAAAAGAAAAGAATATGGAACAGTTATCCCACCAGATCAAATATGCAAGAAAGAATGCAAACATATAAACAACATCTACCCTTATTGTTAGAATCTAAAAAAATAGGGCGGACATCCTTATCATCATATGCCCGACTCAAACCAATTACGCACAAGAAAACCCGAGGATACTTCCTAAACCAGAACGATTCTCATTAAGGACCTCTATGAGTCCGAAGTCAACTATGTCATCAGACGGAGGAGGATATTTTTCAACAGAACTTCCCTTAAACCAAGGAACGGTAATGGGAACCACAAATGAATTAGCCCAAAAGAAATTATCATTCTACTTTTTTAAGTAATCCAGATTCTTAATAAAACGGGAACCTAAATTGCTATCAGAGGCTACGTGTGGATTCGTGTTGATTCTTGTTGTTAAAACATCAAATTCGAGCTCAATTTGGCCAAAATACCCCAACGGCTCTCAAAATCATTTTTGGTGCTTGATGTGTTGTTAAGTCGTCGTATTTTTCGTGTGATATAAGCTAAGGATGATACATTGTTACTCCTACAAGTGAAATCTAGCAAAAAGGTTCGATATAATCTTAAAAAGTGTTCTTCGTGGAAGTTGCTACTTTGGACGATCCACAAAGAAATTATCAATTATTACAATGTGATTGTATGTTTAATCCATCAAATACTACTTAGGGATTACAAGTATCTAGCTATTTTCGATGGAATTAAAAAGCTTGGTTTTGGCTCGACTTTGCTCACAATCGTCCTAAGTGTACTGGTGGAGAGTGCCTTAAATTAAATATATCTCTTTCCTGGCGTTTTAACAAGCTAGGGAACAAATCCACATTTTTAGGAAAAGGTAAACATGGAGTTGCCAAACAGCGATTGCGTAAAACAGCGAGTTGTTAAACAGCGAGTTGCTAAACAGCGAGTTCTAAAAACAGCGAAGTTTGCTAAACGGCGAGTTGCTAAACGGCGAGTTGCTAAACGGCGAGTTGCTAAACGGCGAGTTGCTAAACGGCGAGTTTCTAAACGGCGAGTTGCTAAACGGCGAGTTGCTAAACGGCGAGTTGCTAAACGGCGAGTTGCTAACAACGTCCGAGATGCTAAACCGGCGAGTTGCTAAACACGAGTTGCCAAAGCGGCGATTTGCTAAAAGGCGAGTTACCAAACAAGCGATTTTGATATTTTTATTAGTGGCAACGGTTGTCAAAAGAAGCAGCGGTTTGATTACACGGCGGTATGCTTACACTAGCAGCGGTTTGATTTAAAAAAAATTAAGTAAAATGTAATTTTTTACCGAAAAAGTTGAGTAATATGTAATTTTTTATATAGCCTTTATAACTTATTTTTACATCAAATTCAAATTTTGGTAATAGGGTAAAAAAAAATTCGGTCGAACATAACCTTTTTAGCGACACTTTTTTTTTCGGGAAAAAATTAAGTAAAATAAAAAAAAAATTTTCTATGCAATTTATTAAGCATATTGTTTACACCACATTAGATTTTTAAAGTGAATCGTTTGTGCACCGTTTGTCATTATTTTGAGTTTTAATCAACCGTTAATCATTACAAGCTCAAAATTCGTGCACCGTTCATCGTTTTAGCTCACAAATCGTTTACAAAAGTTCAAGTTATTCAACAACAACAACGATTTCACCAACAATAATTCTATTTTTACGGTTTTCTTGATTTAGTAAAATCCCGCGAAATACTCTTGTATTTTCTCGGTTTAGTCAAGACTTGTAAAATCCCGTAAAATAGTTTTCCACAACAACAACAATCACATCCACTTAAGATCCAACAAAATCTTTCACACTTCATAATTCATAACTATTCATTCATCATGTCTACTCCAGTTAACACATCCTCAACAGATAGCCAAATGCACAACAATATCATGGCAGCTGGTTCAAAAGATCGTCCACCGATGCTTGGACCAGGAAGATATTCTCAGTGGCGTTCGCATTTTCTATGATACCTTGACACTAAATCGAATGGTGAATATCTGAGGAAGTGCATCTTTGAAGGTCCATATACGCCCACGAGCGTACTCATTGCAGCAGTTGCAGCAGCAGAAAACATTCCACCAGTAGCTGCACATGAAGAAGCTGAGACAATACACAACATGACAACAGAGAACAAACTTTACTTTCAAGCTGAAAAGGAAGCTATTTTCTTGATTTTGACTGGTATTAGAGATGAAATTTACTCAACTGTTGATGCATGCAACGCAGCTAAGGAGATGTGGACAACCATTGACAGGCTACAACAGGGTGAATCATTAAACGTACAAGATGTAAAGACCAATGTGTTCTGGGAATTTGGGAAGTTTACTTCTCGAGATGGAGAATCCATGGAGTCTTATTACTCCCGGTTTTATAAACTGATGAATGAGTTGACAAGGAACAACTTGCAAGTTTCACCAATGCAAGTGAATGTTCAATTTCTTCAACAACTTCAACCAGAATGGTCAAGATTTGTGACGGTTGTCAAGCAGAGAGAGGAAATAGACACAGTCTCATATCACAAGTTTTTTGACGTGATGAAGCAGTTTCAAAACGAAGTTAATGATATCCGTTCTAAGAGATTAGCCAGAAGTGCAAATCCGTTAGCACTTCTTACGGCTGCTCAACCATATTCAGATAACTACTATCAGGCACCAAAACCTCAAAGATCGAATGCACCATCATACATGCAATCTTCTTCCACACGACCAAGTGCGACTACCAGACACAAAGGCAAAGAGATCGCCAAACCAGTTACTCCTCAATCTGAGTCCGTTTCTGAGGAAGACAGTGATCCAGAACAAGCTCGGAGGGATAAGGATATGCAAAAGAACTTGGCACTCCTTGCTAAGTATTTCAAGAAGCTGTACAAACCTACCAACAACAACCTTCGAACTTCTTCAAACTCTAGGAACAAGACTGAAGATACCACACCAAGGTATAAAAATGACAATCAGTCAGGGCAGTTTGGGAATCAAAGGACGATGACAGTTGCTGGGGCTAGGGAAACAGTAGGCAGTCCGGTAGTGCAACAAAATGGGATACAATGCTTTAACTGCAAGGGATTTGGACACTATGCCAGGGAATGCAGGAAGCCAAAGCGGGTTAAAGACTACGCGTATCACAAGGAGAAGATGATGATGTGCAAACAAGCTGAACAAGGTGTTCCACTTCAAGCTGAGCAAGCTGATTGGCTAGAAGACACGGATGAAGAGATTGATGAACAAGAATTAGAAGCACATTACAGTTACATGGCAAAGATTCAGGAGGTCTCACCTGAAGAATCCAGTTCTACTAGTCAGCCATTAGAACAGGTACAAAACCATGATGAAAATGATGTGTTTGCCAATGTGAGACGACATTCTGAGCAACCTGAATCCATTAACGACACATATGTTTTGGAGAAGGATGATAGCAATGTCATTCCTGATTCATCAAATATATGTACTAATGATAATCAGGTTGATCAAAATGCGGCTGAATGTGTTGATGAGCGTGCTGCGCTTGCTAATTTAATTGCTAATTTGACTCTTGATACGGAGGAAAACAAAACGGTATTAAAGCAATTAAAGAAAGCAAACGCATCATTAACTCAAGAACTGAAGGAGTGCAAAACTAACCTTGATGAGACTAGTAGGGCTCTGGGGGAGGCTACTAGCAGCTATAGCAGTCGGGTAAGTTCTCTGATTGCACTTCAGACCAACCAGACTGAGCTTGAGAAGTTACACTTGCCCTTAATGACCTACGAGCCGTATTTTAAGTCACAGTGAGTATAAAATACTTTCAAACCAAAGTTAATGACACTCTAGGATATTGAGCTCTTAAAGACATTGACATAAAAAGAGGGTTTAAAACTAAAACCTATGAAATTTCAGTTGTCAATCAGAAACACGATGAGCTAGTCAAAAGGTCTGATAACTAGGTCACAATTTGAATGGTCAACTCAAAGAGAAACTCAGGTCATTGCGGATTTTAACGGTTAGAAAGGAAAAAGACATTGACACGATGATTGACCATGAACAAACAAATAAGTTTTTAACTGAAATTCTTTATAAACGCAAATCAGTCCATTCAGACCCTTCAATGTTAGCAACCCAAATGCTGCAAGTATCATGGTAGTAGTCAACCTTTGCTATCCAAAAGTAAAGTTTTTGTACCTCAAGAAAGCTCAATCTGATAAGCCTCGTTTGTATGAGATCCCATATGATACTTCTGATCCTGCAAACAGATTTTGCCCCGATGGGGAAGAGATAGTGACTCTTGAAAAGGAGAGTAGATCAAAATTGGATAAAGACACAATGAAACCATATAATTACACATATCAAAACAGTCTTTATGAAACTTTCAAACCACCATCCAAAGCCTATCTTGATCAGTTGGAACGCGCTAAAGTAGTTAGGGAGACAATGTGGAGAACACGTTTGTTAGGACAACGCCAAAACATGCTAGAAAAGTTGGATTTCTGACCCATGTCTAATCCATTGTAATATGGACTACCTTTATAACGAAATGCAAACAACTCAATCATTTTTAGAAAATTTTCAACAAACTTGGTCTAATATACTAGTAGTGAATTTCCTAAACCAACTTCTAAGAGTTATAGAAGTTTGATCAAAATCTTATTAATTGCTCTTTCAGACACAAACATACTTTAGGACGTCATTGTTTATTCATGAACTAAAAATGGAAGAAATGAATGACGATTTGGCGTACGTTAATTTCCCTTGAAAAGAGCTTGACGAACTTGAAATCAAGAAAAGGCTGATTTTTCAAACATATATGATCTCTTCTCGAAAAGCGTGTGTGTCTAAAGATGTTTACTTGTTCGTTATTTGCATTCGCATGTCTGATTTAAATGCTTTATACTGAATTGCAATGCTGATATCTTCTTAAAGTCAAAGATGTGAAATGTGAATGTCTTTCACAAAAAGCTTTCGAAACAATGAATCTGTTAACAAGATGTTCATAATAATTTTGTTAAAAAGTTTTCCTCAACTTGAAAAAACACTCGATTTCTCTTGAACTTTCTCTTACACATTTGTTAAAGAACAGATGAAAATAAACCATGTTTGCAAAAGAAAATGTTTCAAAATGTATTTCGAACAAAGAAGTGAACAATTATCATGAAATACAAGATTTTAAAGCTTCAAATGCAAGACAAGAATATGGTGATAAATGAGTTAAAGAAATCATTCTGGTAACAAAAGGAACGTCTGTGTTGTGGAAACTAGTGTAATAAAACCGTCTGTGTTCGACAAACAAATGCTCAACGGATTCCAAAACCATCAGTTTTAGGAAAACCGACTCCCTTTTCAAATTCTCCTGAAATGAGAAGTTTTCAAACGAATCAGTCGGTTAATAAATATGTGTTCGGTGGTTTATTTAACAAGTCACTCAACAGAATTTGCTCAGATAGAAACACCAAGCGGGTTCGAAACGACCAATGTGCTTAAACCAGGATATGAATAGCAATTGCCTCCACCACAACACAGACTAAAAAACACACAGTTGCTCCTGCTTCTAGGAATATAATCCTCACATGTCTAAATCTTCAGGCGAATTCTAAGTACTTAGTGTTGCAGACCACAATTAAAAGTCGCTCTCTTGTGAAAGAAAAGTCGTGCCAAACATTAGTCAAGTGAAGTATTTACAAAAGAAGGAAGTAGACGACCATCATAGGGATTTCTTGTAATTTCTAAGAAAACAAGTGTGTTACCTGCGTGTAAATGACAGTTCAAAACTCCAGAACTTCGAATGCGCATGCTGTTTGTGCAGAGTGTAGAAAATATTGTGTTTATTTAATATGATGCTTGTGTTTCTCGATACTTGGGAAAGACGTGAATGCTAGAACTAAGAAGCCTTGTATGTGCTATTGGGCTAGTAAACCCAAGGAAAAGCGAAAAAAATCTGTGCAACACCCCATAAGAAAACCGTTGCATCAGTATATATATTCAGACATCCACGAGTTACTATAAGAAGTTGTATGAGCATACAAATCAGAATGGAAATGGTGGATAGCTCAGAGCTGTTCCGGTTTATACATGACACAAAAGCCAATTAGGACAAAACGATATGGATGCCTAAGGTTAGGAAAGATGATGAATCAAACAAGTGTTAGTCCCACTATAGGACATTATAAAAAATACTCTGGATAACTAATATCTTAAAGATATCAAATTCATAGGATCAATTTGTCCAATTATTCCATCGTCCTCTAATCTTCTTGCATATTTACAATCATCTAAACATTGTTGGACTTGGGATGAACAAAGCCCATGACCGGCGATCTAAAGCTTTTGTGTATAATTTTGTGGAGAAATTTCTGGGTACTGTTCATTTTGGAAATGATCAGTTTGCTCGCCTTTTCTTGGTTTTATGGAGATCTGATTTCATGGGAATGTCGATGATCAAAGGGTTTATTACGTCGAAGGCCTCAATCACAATCTTTCCTACGTTGGTCAACTCTGTGATGCTGTTTGGAAGGTGGCTTTTCAGGAAATCTAACATGTTTTGTGAGAGATCTTCAGGGAAACGATATTACTAAATGGTAGTCGTGAGGATCTGATGTCTCTTACACAATATCTCTTTAAGAAACAACTTATCAACTCAATCTGTTTCTTGGCTAAAGCTTCACCAATCAAGATGGTTATGGCATCGACGTCTTCTCATCTGACCTTCGATTTAATCACCTTACTCACAACGGAAAGAGTTGGAAGGCTTACCCAAGTTGAAATATGTAGGGATCAACTTTTGGTTCGGGCTTCTGATATGAGTAAAGCAAAAGATAGTTCATTCAAGACAAAAGAGTTCCTAGTTCCAAAGGAAGACTAAATTTGCTTCACATGGACTTGTGTGAGTTCAATGCGAGTGTGCAAGCATATGTGTGGGAAGAGTATATTCTTGGTGGTGTTGTGGGACTATTCAAGATACAATTTGGACTCTTTTTTCTACGATTCCAGGATGAAATCACCAAAAGTCTTCTCACATACTTTCTCTGGATGAGTCAACGCAATCTTCAAGCTCACGTTATTACTTGTTCGTACTGACCGGGCACGGAATTCTTGAACAAGAACTCCTAGCCTATTTCAAGAAGAAGGTATTGACATCAAACATACACTCTCGACAACCCTGACGCTGAACAGACGGCGTTGTCGCTCGAAAGACGGAATTACTCTGGTTGAGCGCTGCTCGAACGATGCTTTCAGCTTCTAAGCTTCATTATCATTTGGTGAAGCAGTGTTTACAACCGCATGCTATACTCCAAAAACAGTTCAATCTCATATCCACTTATGAAAAGACGGGCTATCAATCCATTAAATGACAGGAACCTTTTAAAACATTTCACATCTTTGGGTTGCACTTGCTACTTAATAGAGATGGGGAAAATCTGGATAAGATGAAAGAAAAGGGGGATCCATGTGTTCATGGTGGGATATTCTACTCAGTCGGAAAGGGATATCGGTGTTTACAACATGAGAACACGCTTGCATAGTTGAGTCCATTCATATCAGTTTGAATGAAATCAAAGAAATGATGTCTGATCACACCAGTTCTAGATTGCACCCAACGGCAAGAGATGTCTGTGAAAAATGTCTCTTCAGGCCTCGTTCTTAAGGACTGAAGGGTCGATTATGAATACTCTGACCCCGTGCCCAAGGACAAAATGTTGTTCCTTCAGCAGAAAAGCCAGATTCGTCACATCAAGGGTTAGAATTTCTCTTCAGTCCTTTACTTGAAGAATATTACAATCCAACACATGATCAAGCTGAGGAAAACAACAATGATCAAGCACCGAATGATCCGTTTCAGAAGTGAATTTATCAATCCTTTTGTCACGGGTACAAGAAATTGGTGAGTCTTACTCACGCAACATTGATAATACAGGATGTGCATTCATTTCAACCCCAAAGTCATGATTACTGATGGACCAGAGATCATCATTAGAAACAAGTTCGTGGAAATCCAACCATGCCAGTTCAAACAAGACGAAGCTTGCCACCGATCCTAAATGGGTATGTTCGCACTCCGGGAGTATTGTTGAACCAAAGAACATAAGGAGGCAAATGGCTGATTCTGCATGGATTGAGCTAGAATGCAGGATGAAACTTCATCAGTTCGACAGACTAAATGAGTCGGGAACTAGTCGAAACCATTGGCATGATGCTTAATAAAGCTTAAAAAGTGGTTATGGAAAGAACAAGAAGGATGAGATCAGACTGTATTTCGCAATAAAGCACGATTGTTGCTAAGGTTATGCTCAGGAAGAGGGTATTGATTTGAAGAATCATTTGATCTAGTTGCTCGCTGGAAGCAATTCGGATTTATTTTCGTTGCCCACGCAGGGCAACACAAGTCTTTTACAATTATCAGGTGGACGTTGAGAAAACGGCATTTCTTAATGGTCTCACTGAAGGAAGAGGTTTACGTTGCTCAGCAGACGGGTTCATTGATCCAGATCATCCAGAAAAGTCTACCTTTAAGGAAATGCTTTGTATGGATTAAAGCAAGCTCAAGAGGCCTTGGTCCGATGAATATCATCCTTCCTGATGTCAAAGGCTTTACTTAAGGTACAATTGACCCAATATTATTATGATAAAATACGGGGAGGGATATTCAACTTGTGCACGAGTTACGTTGAAGACATATTTTTGGAGCGACAATCCAATAGTCAAACGATTGAAAAAATTAATGCACAGTTAGATTTGAAATGTCTTGTACATGGGGGGGCGATCGAAGTTCTTTTGAGGACTACAGATTTCATCCAGTCTCCACACGGTATTTTTATCAGATCAGGCATGTTAGCTTTAGAATTCTGAAATAGCATACTATAATGGACAATGTCACTCCATTGTACACCATTGGTATAAAACCCAAACTAGATGTAGATTTGAGTGGAAGAACCCGAGGGACAACTCTGATTATCGTAGTAAAAGCGGGTCACTCATGTACTTTAGACATATAGTAGACCAGACTTAGTGCAAGCAGTATGCTATTGTGCATCGTTATCCCCCCCCCCACCCCCCCCCCCCCCCCCCCCCCCCCCCCCCCCCCCCCCCCCCCCCCCAGCACGACCAAACAAAAGCCACCTCAAGGAGGTTAAAAGAATCTTTAAATACTAAAGGGTACCATTACTGGGGACTCTGGTATTCCAAAAGGATTGCTTTGAACTAAAAGCTTTTTCAGACGTGATCATGCGGATGCTTGATACTCGGAAAGCATTCTGGGAGGGATTAACCAGTTCTTTGGTAATAACTTGTAAGCTGGATGTCAAAGAAAAACAAAACTGCCCTGCACATGTTTTTTCAATAGCAGAGGGCAGAGTATGTGGCGTATCTGCAAGTTGTGTCAAGTAAATGTGGATGAGGACACACTTCAAGATTATGCTGTCAACTACAACAAAATACCGTTGTATTGCGACTCTCAGTCAGCCATAGCAATATCATGCAACCCCGTACAACACTCACGGACAAAGCACATCCATACTCGGTATCACTTCATAAAGGAACAGGTTGAAAATGGTATAATTGAATTATATTTTGTCAGAACTGAATACCAATTAGCTGACATGTTTACGAAAGCCCTTCTGAGATAGGTTTAAGTATCTTGTCAGGCGAATTTGTATGAGATGTTTGACTCTAGCAGAACTGGAGGTTCTGACAAATGAGACTGCTGCTATCATCATCAACACATCAACATGTACATATTTTTGAGAAAAGCAAAAAAAAAAAACTTCAAAAAGAAAAATACAAAATTAGAAAAACATAAAATTTCCAAAAAGATTCTTCTCGACATGTCTCTTGGAATCGATAACATTTACGTGCTTAGAAATGTCGATTAACATTGACACGGGTGTGTAAATGAAGTTTTGACGGAGTTGCAAATAGTTTTCAAAAACATGTCATTCTAAATTTTCTAACTGGCTTATGTGAAATGTCAGTACCTAACCCGAACTTTCCAATAAAGAGGTTTATAACTTTATCCTCTCAACGAGAAAATTGAACGTTTTCTCGGTCTTGAGTGTTTTTACAAGACATTCAATTGTTTTTAGCTAAGAAAAGGGAACGTGTCCGTTTCCGTGCGCTTACCCTTACCGTTCGAAGAGAAAGTCCTCTACATCTGGTTTTTCAACAAGTTGAACATAATTTTTCAAGAATTTCTCGATGACAATTCATAATCTTTCAAAATTGTGTGGGTCAACCTCGAACCCTCACAGTGTTTTCAAAGACAACAAATTTTCTCCATTGGTTCCTATTTTTGATGGGGGCGTTTTTCGAAAAACAAACTTTTAATGTTCTTGGATACCTCATCAACGACAACTTCTTATGTATTCAAAACATTATCAACACGTTCAAACCATTCATGAGACCAAATTTTCTACCACAGCTTTATCCCGACCTATTTTAAACACAAGGTATTTCAAAAACTACGTGTTTAACTTTAAAATACGGGGGAGAAATGTATTTAAATATGATCTAATCGAACTCAATTATTATAACCCCCCCCCCCCCCCCCCCCCCCCCCCCACCCCCCTAACCCCCATTAACACACACACCCCCCACTTATCCCCCCTTTCCCCCCCCCCCCCACCCCACACACTTCTGCTGAACAGTAAGAAAAGGTTTTATGGTCTTGCTCTATATAACCTCAACAACATTTAATTTCACGGGACGATTCTGAGTCATAAGGTGGTTATGTTAGGAATCAATCTATGATCCGAACCAGAACGGGATTACCCAAGGATAATCCAAAGTTAGAAATAGCAGTCTTCGGTATGGATTGGAGATGAATGTAAAGGGGGATTTTATGCCGACAAAGATTGAGTTAAAACGTGGCACAATTCACAACAAGGTGTTAGTAATGACGTCTTGGTAAGCATTGAAGGCGTTGAAGAATTAAAAAGAAATGTATGGATAAAGGGTCTAAACAAAGAAGCCCTCCACACAACTTAAGGTAGAAACCGGGTCAATACATATGCTGTCAGAATCACAAGTTGATTGCTGACATTGAAAACGACATCATGGACCCAGTGATGCAATGCACAACCCTCCCAACCATTGGGTTTTTTAACAGAAACTTGTCTCATTTGTCACGGAGGCATACACAGTTATTATTGACATCTCATCGAGATCGTTGATATTGCAATAGGTGGACTCCTGCTCCAGCTCTGAGTACTAAAACCAAATGCATAATCGAGTCTAGAGCCAGGTCAATCAAAATCTTCTTTAGACAACATTTCCATATCAGAAACACTTGTTGAACATCATCAGGTTCACAAGCTGTTATCAAGAGTCCTACGCAATATCATTGTGATATTTGCCAGAATATTCAGAGTGATACTCTTTAGTATTCACAATGACGAATGGAAATCCTTCCAGTGTCATCATCAAACAGCACTGCGGTAGGTGACTTGCGAGTTTATAATATGAATTCACTTGGGACAAATCTGGATATCGATTTGGGTCAGTAAATGAATTGACGGTTGATGAATTTTGATAAACACTTAAAACTCTCGATGTGTTACAAAAACACTTTAACAAGTGACACGTCGATTAATTTTCAAATCAATTTTTGTTTATCACTACGTAAACTGAGTTCAAACTGGTGGTTACGGCAACTTCGATCCTTTAACTGGCTCAATCTACAAAGACAAAACTTATCTAGAAAGCTCAAGATTTAAGACGAAGATTCCGCTTAACTCTGATTTAAGGCTTTCAAGATAATGCAAAAAGTTATGAGATGTTGGTCAAAAACAAAAGCTCGCAAGATGGCAAAGACGATAAAGACCTGACAAAGGCTCAAAAGTCAGATTCGCAAAGCATGAAGGAAAAGCCTACAAAAATAAGGAAGACAACGACCAAGAACACTCGAGCTTAAAACGACAAAAGGCAATCTCACTGATCTCCATGAGAAGTGTCTCAATGAACTCACTTCGGGGGGAGCTTGTTCGCCTCCAATTTATTGAGTCGAACAAGAAGCTCGGTCACTCTACGATGGAGTTCGGTCTTTAATTAGTTAATGTCGTAATAAAAAATTATTTCGGGAATCGGGGCTCGATAGATAATAATGTTGTATATGTTTTGGGTTTAATCCCAAAGCAAAACCCGAGCCCGGGTCCTAGTTAAATATCCCGCGCGTCACATTAAATGTGTAGGGGTATATATATATATTTAGATATTTTCTAAAAATATCTAACTATATATAGATATTTTCTTATTAGAAAATATCTAATTCTCATAATATCTAATTTCTTTTCCATCTTTTTTCTCTCAACTCTCTCTCATTTTCGTCTCTCTCTCTCTCTCTCTAGTTTCTTGGATTCGTGGTTGTGGGGTTCTGACGTGAAGTGTTAATGGGAACTACCAGTTTTTATGTTTTAAAAGTCCTTTTTTAAGGTTTTGTCGTTTAATAGTTTAAATCTGTGCGGAATTAAGTTTTTTTTAAACTGCTTGTATTTAAGTTTTTGATATTAAAGTTGTTGTGGTTCTGTTTTAAGCTTGTTAAGATCTAAAATTAGCAGTTAATGTGTGATTAATGTAAGTGTCAATTTTCGCCAATTTTGTTTTTAAGTCACATTGTTCAAGTCTAAGTTTTAAAGTTCAAAAATCCCTTTTTCATTTACCAAAATAGGTAGCTAATTAGGATTTTGTTTAGATTTTTCTTTGTACAAGTAGGATCAGTAACATAATCTGTTCTATATTAGTTTTATGAGTTATTTAATTCTTTTTTTAGCTTAAACTTTAGGCTGCTCTAAAGGCCCACTTTTGTTTTTTAAGAAAGCACCAATCGCAATCCAGAGTATCCCCTTTGTCTTATAGCTTATAAGTTTTTCAACTTACCCCCATTCATTAATTGCTGAATTTAGGAAAGCTCTATAGGTTCATCTTTAAGGGATTAAGCCTCATGCCCATAAGGCTCATTTAAGCTGTTTAAATTTAAGCCCAAAAGTTCCCCCTTAGCTGTTTTAATTGTCAGTTTTAGCCTTTTTGCTTATTTGCTTATTTTGTAGTTTCTGCTTATCCATTTTGCTTATTTATGGTTTGCTTTTGATCATTAGGTTAGATAGATTCAGTTAGTTTCTTATTTGCTAAGTTATAAGCTCTTTTGAGCTTATTTGCTCATATGACTTAGATTTTAAGTGTTAAATTACCTTTCAGAATTCTACTTATTTTGTAGCTTATTTAGTTTAGGATGTGCTTAGACATGATTATTACATACTTAGGATAATCTGTTTTAGCTTATTAGGTTTGAGTTTAGCTTTTTAAGCTTATTTGGTTTAAGCTAAAACCCAACAGCTAGTTGTTAAAGTTTTAAGTAAATCTGTCATAATCTTTTAGCTTATACTGGCTTATCCTCTTAGCTTATTTGTGCTCACTCTTGCTGATTAGGTGTAGAGTAGGATATGCCTTAGCTTACTTTTCTTTTCATTTGCTTATTTGTCTTAAAATTGCCAAACAGTTTTCATAATAGCCTTAGTTTAAAAAAAATCAACTATCATTTTTAAGCTTATTTTCTGAGCTTATTATAGCTTTTCAAAAATAATTTTAAGTTTTAAAGTTGTTAGTTTTCAGCTTATTTATAACTTTGTTTTTAAAGTTTTTCAAAAAAAAGAGGAGTAGGGAAGTCAGGGGTGAGCAAGGTTCAAACCCTGTCATTCTTTCCAGCTTATTTCTGTGCTTATTTTTAAGTTCTAAAAAAGGTTGATTTACAAAAGTTGCTTATTTTTAAGTCCTTAAAGATTTTCTTAAAAAAATTTGCAAGTAAAATAAATATGTTGGGTGATGAGGGAAATCAGGGGTGAGCAAGAATCGAACCCTTGACCTCAACCTCACCTCTACCAACATATTTAACACACACACCACACACCATCCTGCCCTTGGGACTTTTCTGTTAGAACTCCAACTTGTTTATCTTTTAACCTCTTTTTAGTTAATAAGCTTAACAGCCACTTTTAGCTTATTAATAGCTTATTTGGATAAGCTGTTTCGACCCTTCAATGTTTCTTATATTTAGCATTGTCCAAGCTACTTTTTGTATTTTTTTCAGAATTTTTATAAATAGTTTAGTATTTTTAATATTTAATTTAGATAAAAATAGTTTTTAATTCATAATAAATTAAATAAAAGTCAAAAAAATATAATTCTTTTAAAAAAAATTCTTTTATCATTTAGGATTGTTAAAAATTAAATTTGCTTTCGTAGGGTTAAATTTGTAGAATTTGTTTTTTTAAAGAACGGGATTTGGTCCCGTTATCGTTTTTCTTCGTTTTTAGGGTTTTAGCTTTAATAACTTTCGTTTTTAGTGTGCCTTACTTATTTTTCCCATAGAATTAGAAAACCCAATCAAAATCTTGTTATATTCAAACATCAAATATCAAACCGACTCTCGACTCTCAAATTTGCACTCCTCGTTGGGAAAAACGACCCGGGAATATCATATACTACTCGGATTTCATTGATTTTCTTTCTTTAAACCTTTTCAAGGGTCACTTGATTTGGTTTGGTTAATATAAGTAGTATTATTATTTATATATACCTAAAGTTTGAAATCAATTTTTGGCGCCGCTGCCGGGGAGGAGTGTAAGACGATTGTCGTTTCCGACGTTTGACAATTAGTGCTTTGAAGATCCTTCCGTGTGAAGTTATTTTGCTTATTTTCTTATAAAAATAAAAAAATACAAAAAGATTTTCTTTTTCTTTTTTATTATTATATATATAAGACAAGAAAAATCAAAAATATAAAAAATTGTCCTTATATATAAATAAAATGAATCAATTATATAATACTCTCAACTTTGAGTATTATCATTAATAAGTTCCCAAACCAAAGATCAAAAACTTGCCTTTTGTGTCACTTGCGAGGTACGGCTCACCTTTGAAAGTTAAACAAACTATAAGAGGGGTATAAGGAGGGTTGTTCCGAGGAACTACGACCCTAAAGGAGAAGGTTTTTAATAGCTTCGCGCTTTCCTACTCCTCCGCTCCTTTGTGCGTTTTTCTTTTAGAGAGCTACCGTGAAGCTTGTTGATTATTAGGTTTAAGTTGTCTTATCTCATTGTCCGTTATTAAAATAAATCTTTGTGAATCAATTGTTGAAAAACCAAAAAAAAAAATTAGTATAATTTCTCTTTTTATATTTCTTTTTAGTGCATGAGCACTCGATCTTCGACTAGGAATCTTTTTCCACCTCTCGAAGATCCCGAACGTACAATTCGAAGAAGAACTCGCGTTGATCCTAATTCTTTTCTAACTTGTCTCTTTGCAAAAGCCACATCTAATGAATCTAAACTTTGGCATAAAAGGCTTGAACACATAAATTTCAAAACTATGAATAATCTGGTTAAGGGAAATCTTGTAAGAGGTTTACCTTTAAAACTTTTTGAAAATGATCAAACCTGTGTTTCTTGTCAAAAGAGAAAGCAACATAGAGCTTCTTGTAAGTCCAAAATAGTAAGTTTAATCAGCCAACCTTTACATATGTTGCACATGGATTTGTTTGGTTTAACATTTGTAACAAGCTTAATGAAAAAGATGTATTGCCTAGTTATCATAGATGATTACAGTAGGTTTAGTTGGGTTTTGTTTCTAGCTACTAAGGATGAGACTAGTGGCATTCTTAAGTCCTTTATAACTGGAGTAGAAAATCTAATAGATCAAAGGGTTAAGGTAATTAGGTGTTACAATGGAACTGAGTTCAAGAATAAGGAGATGAATTAGTTTTGTGAGAGAAAAGGTATTAAGAGAGAATTTAGTGTAGCTAGAACTCCTTAACAAAATGGAGTAACTGAGAGAAAAAATAGAACACTAATTGAAGCTGCTAGGACAATGCTAGCTGATTCTAAGCTACCTACTACTTTTTGGGCTAAAGCAGTTAATACTGTTTGCTATGTGCAAAATAGGGTATTAGTAACTAAGCCTCATAACAAGACCCCTTATGAAATTTTTCTTGGTAGAAAACCAGCTTTAGGCTTCATGAGACCATTTGGGTATCCTGTTACAATTCTCAATACCATAGATCACTTAGGAAAGTTTGATGGTAAGGTTGATGAAGGATTCTTTATTAGGTACTCAATTAATAGTAAAGCGTTTAGAGTATTCAACAGTAGAACTAGGATAGTTGAAGAGAACATGCATGTCCAGTTTAGTGAGAATATACCTAATATTGTAGGAAGTAGACCAAATTGGCTTTTTGATATTGATGCACTAACAAAGTCAATGAATTATAAGCCAGTTGTTACAGGAAATCAGTCTAATGGTAATACAGGTACAAAAGCATGTGATAATGTAGGTAAAGCTAGAATGGAAACATTACCTGGTAAAGATTACATTCTGCTACAATTGTGACCTGCTGATCTACCATTCTCTCAAAATTCAAAGAGTTCTCCTGATGCCGGATTCAAACCTTCAGGAGATAATGAAAAGAAGGTTACTGCAGAACCAGGAAAAGAAGGTGGTGATCCAAGTAATAAGAATGATAGTGTTAACAGCACTAACAATATTAATACTGCTAGTGATGGAAACAGCACTAACAATGTTAATACTGTTAATTCAACTGTTAATACTGCTTGCATAGAAGTTAATGTTGTTAGTAGTAATACAAGCATTGAACTTCCAAATGATCTAGATATGCCTGAATTGGAAGATATTGTGTATTCAGATGATTATGAAGATTGGTATGCGTTTAATTACACATACTTTACACTATTAAAATCGGACTTAAATGACCAAAAACGAACCAAGAATACATTGTATTTGTATGTTTTCACTTATCTTGTGCAGGAAACAAATATCCAAGAAAAGGACGAAAAATCAAGCCAAAACGGACAAAAACAAGCACTGAACGGAAAGCGTGAAAAGACAACGCTAAATCGAAGCCAAAGTCAAGAAAAAGTCAAAGTCAAACCCGGGAAGTAGATTTGGAATCAGCATCGAAAACCGAACCCGAAAACGCAGATTGCCAAAAGTGGGCCCACCCGTACCCACCTAGTGGGCCCAAGTCAGCCCACTTACCTATTAATCCTTTTTAAACCTTTATAAAAAGCCCATTTCTTTTAATTAAAATCCAAACAGGCCCAAATATAAGCCCCTGGCCCAAACAATAAAACCCCTTTAACATTGTTAACCCTAAACCCCATATACCCTTACACTGTTAGTCCCTCAAGGACTAACAATGTTAGTCCAAGAGAACTAACGGTGCAACCCCCACAAAACTTCAAGGTCTAACGATGCAAGATACAAGGACTATCTTTGTAATTCAGTTATACACTTTAGGGGACCAAAATTGCTAAAACCTTAAACTTCAAACCTGCAACAACACTGTATATCTTCCCATTTCATTTTTCCCGCCATTCACAAACACGCATTATGCGTGTGTTTGTGGCCTGCAAACCACGACAAAACGATTCACTTCACTCCAAAAATCACTTGTCCCATCTAGATTACACCTTGGCAATCCCAAATGACTTCATTGGCTCATCATAAAAGACAAGACACCAACGGGTATGATCAAACAGCTTGGGCTCTACTCAAATCCAAGGACTAAGATGTGCTTATGTTTCTCCTCACCAAACAAACACAAGAAACACAAAGTAAAGATGACTTGCGGCATATAAAAGGAAGAGAATGAAGACAGTTGAAGAATGTAATGTAGGAGTAGTATAATTTTTAGTTTAGTTTAATTTTAATGTTTTATGTTTAATTTACATTCTGTCATTTAACTTTAAAACCTTGTAACCACTTTATGTTTTAATTAAATTTTAAGTTATATGGTTATTTGAAAAATCTGTCTTTGTAAGCTTGTTCCTGCTTGCTTATTGCCTGCTTATTTTTTAGCTTATCTACTGCTTTATATGTCCTTGGTATGATTGTGATGCTTTGTGTAGTCTAGAACCATTTGCTCAAATTCTTCATGTCAAACTATCTTAGTTTACTCAGTATGCATATTTTAGTTTGTTTGCTCATAAGTGCTTACTTAGAATCTATAAGTTCTTGTTTATGCTTTTTTGAGTCTAGCTTATAACTTTTCTTTCAAATTTGATGCTTAAATTAGTTAGTGTAGTTCAAAAATGTCAAAATACCCTCTTAAGGGGGTGTTTGGGTCAAAGGTGAAAACGGATCATTTTTGGTTTAAAAAACACTTTGGTCATTTAGCCATCTTTGGCAAGCTGTCTTGAGTGTTTTTGGTCTATTGTCTTTAAACTTTTAAAGTTTTTGAGTAGTTTTGAGTTTTTTCTAAGTGATCCTTATTAAATGTTGGACCAAAACAGTTATAAGTGTCATTTGGATTGAGCCATTTAAAACCAGCTTAAAGTCCTCTTTTTAGAGTCTTATTATTGTCAAAATTTAGTAGTGTAAATTTCGTTTTAGTCTTCTTTGTGTTTTCAAAATTTGGCAAGGTTTGGTTTAGTGTCTTTCATAAGTCAAAAACAACCTTTTTCAAATCCTATTTTCAGTTAGTAAATTTAGTCTTTAGCTTCTAATCATTTGAGCATAAGCTCTTTACATGCCCCACTCAATTTGTTTTTAATCATTTTTTAATTTCAAGCTTATTTTGATAGCTTATTACTAGGACTGTTTATTGGCCATAAGAAAACCAAAAGGCTCCCCTAGTGCAACAAGCTATTTTAACTGCTTCTTTTTAGAGCTTAGTTTTGCTCCAAATCTTATTTTATTTAGTTTTCTAGGAAGCCCATAAGCTAGGATACAACCTCATATAAGCCAGAAAGCCATAAGCCACTCTAAGGGCTTAAAAATTAAGCCCAAAGTGTGTCCCCTAGCTGTTTTGCCTGCAGGTTTAGCCACCCTAGCTTATTTGCTTATTTCTGCTTTCTTCTTAATTTTATTGGGCTTGTCTTTGTTTAGTTAACTTAATAGGTTTAGGTTCCCCTTGTTTTTGCTTATTTCACTCTCCTTTAGCTTAATTTGCCTTAAAAAGTAGCCATAGTTAGCTTCTTTCTTGCCTTAGTGATAAATAGAGTAAACTGCCTTTTTAGTTGTTTATTTTGTGCTTATTAGTCAGACTTCCCTAGCTTATTTCCCTTTAAGAGCCTAGCAGTTTAAGCATTCCCTTAGCTTAGTTCATAACTGCCCATTTTTGTGCTACTTTTCTGGCTTATTTTGTTGTTTTCTTTTGCTCATTCCTGTCCCTAGCTGGTTAACATACTTGTGTCTTGATTCATGTTTGCTTATTCCACCTTTTTCTTCGATTTAAGTGCTTAAAAATCCAAAAAGAAATAAGCATTTGTGCCTTAAGCTCTATAAGCATTCTGTCTGTTTCATTTTAGCATTTTTAAGCTTATTCCTTGTGATTCAAAAATAATTGTAGTTTTATAAAATGATTAGCTTAAGGTGTTTAATAAGTTTGTAAAATAAAAAAAATAAAAAAAGTTTTACTGTAGCAAGTAAAAAAGAGAGGGGCCAGGACTCGAACCTGCGACCCTCCCTTTAAACACACACATACTTAACACTGCGCCCTTGGGTCTTTTTCGTTAAGAACCCAAGGGACTTTGTTAATAAACACTTTTGGCCCTTTTGTATATCAGCCCCTTTTCAGCTTAATCTGGCTTATTAATAAGCCGAATTTCAAAACTCTTATTTTTCTAGGATCCAGCACACCTTAATCTATTTTCATGTATTTTTTCATAATTTTCCAAATTAGTTTGCTATTTTTAAACATTTATTTTCTTTAAAACTGTTTTTTAATCATTAAAAATTAAATAAAAATCAAAAAAATATTTTTCTTTTTTAGAAAATTTTATTTTATCATATTTCACTTAGAAAAAAATAGAAAACTTTCATAGGGTCATTTTTGCAAAATTTTAGTTTTTAAAGAACCTGTCTCGGGCCCGGTTTTTCGTTTTTACGTTTTTATCACTTTTAAGCCCCCGTTTTAGAATTTTCTTTCATTTTTCTTTTAAATTAGTTAGAAAAACCAAAAAAACTGTGAGAAGGAACCTTCAATTAGATGATGAGGAAGGTACGGATTGCTTACCTAATACTACCATTTTTGAAGAACTTACAAGAATGGGGTATGAAAAACTTTCATAGAAGCTAACTTTCTATAAGGCATTCTTTTCCCCTCAATGAAAATTTCTTATTCATACTATTTTGCAATGCCTAAGTGCTAAGACTACTGCATGGAATGAATTTAGTAGCACTATGGCTTCTGCAATTATCTGTTTAGCCACAAACCAAAAGTTCAACTTTTCCAAGTATATTTTTGAAAGCATGGTGAAGAACTTGGATAATGCTGGTAAATTCTTGATGTATCCAAGGTTTATACAAGTCTTTTTGGATAATCAATTGGAGGGGATGTCAAGTCACAAGAGGATTTATGTTACACCCTCTCACACAAAGAAGATTTTTGCTAACATGAGAAGGCAAGGAAAAGACTTTTCTGGAAAGGAAACACCCTTATTTCCTACAATGATGGTACAAGCTCAACAAGAATAGGGTGAAGGTTCAGAAGTGCCAACTGATCCCCATCACACACCCATCATTACTCAACCTTCATCATCTCAACCTCAAAAGAAACAAAAATCTAGGAGGCCTAAGGAGAAGGACACTCATGTACCTCAGATTAGTGTTCCTAGTGATCCTACAAATATAGTAGATGAGGCTGTACATGAGGAGCCTAGTATGCAACTTAAGGAATTGATGGATTTTTGTACCAAATTGCAACAAAGAGTGCTTGACCTAAAGAACACAAAGACTGCTCAAGCTTAGGAGATTACAAGTTTAAAGAAGAGAGTCAAGAAGTTTTTAACACCCCCAATTTAAATCAAGATTCGGGTCCAACAATGGGGTGTTAATAATAAGTACAACAGTCATATATTATATAGAATGACCCAAAGAGAATGTTATCAAACACATTCCATTCCAAAAGAAAATTCAGAGTGCAAGCGTTGTCCCAACATAAAATTTACAAGACACAAGTGTTCAACTAAATAATAAATACATTGTTTTCTGAGAATGGAATTCATTTATGTTTAACAAAAGTCTTTCATAAGCGCAACTTCCTCCTCATTTCTAAGCTCAAGTCCTTAGCTTTGATTTACCGAGAATAAAACATGCTAAAAAGTCAAACAAACATTGACGTGAAATTGGTAGGTTTAATTAAACATTAAGTTTAGAACACAACTATTAATCATGGAAAAATTGTGGACAACAAGTTTTATATATATATATATATGCATTGAGCTCGTGACAACCTATCCCTTTGACGAGATAAAAATGTAGTTTTCCACAAAAGATTAGGTATTATTGCCATATACCTATAACTTCTCAGATAATATATCCGTTGCAAGTAGGTGTTCCAAAAGGATTCATACCCTAGACGGGGAGTCACCCCATAGGACTATTTATTACCATAGCGTCTACCCATCACAGGTAGTTAATAGTTCATGATATTAGGGTCTTTACCAATAGGTACTCAAGCATTAAGCATACAATTCGGGTCCAGCAAACTGAAAACAATTTGTGTTCAATTTTATAAAAGCAAGCATGTATCTCCCTCGCGGGTTTTTAGAAACAAGTAATGTAGTAAAGGCGAGGCTATGAACTCACCATGAGTAGATGATCAAATGATAAATCAACAAGATAGAAGACTCCAACAATTAGCCAAGACCTATAAAGCAAGTAGCGACTTAGAATTATAAATAAAATTGTTATAGCAAAAATAGTTATATAATACTAGTTAAAAATCCGTAACATGAACGACATTGCACCAAGACTTAACCAAGGTATTTATACTTCAAAATATAATCTGCCTTTATAGGTAAATTAACATATTCTAAGTTTCATATATCAATTCTTGTTTCGCTTATGTGTATCTATACGTTTTATGTTTCAACAAACGACGTAAAACTCTACATTCTAATTTGACTTGTTTTCATGAATCCATATCTCCTAATCCGTAAAGGATATGAACATGAGGTTTTCACCTCTAGAAATGTCCTTGAGTCGAGTTTCCAGAACTTTTGGCCAATCAATCAAACCATTTACCAATCTATGGGAAATGAGTTTTTACTAACCGTAACCCAAAACAGAAAGTTGACTGAATTTCTAACGTTTACGGTTTCTGCCATAAATCATATTCTATAATAGATTTTACATTGAATCCAAAGAGAGATGAAAGCTTATAATGTCTAGTGACTAACCATATTTTAAAACCTAAGTTTATTGTAAAATAACCTGTAGCAAAACATGTTTCCCAACAGCAGCTCCAGATTTGACCTTCTTCCGTAAAAAGGCCATATCTCCCTCATCCGGAATCGATACAAAAGCGTCCAATTTGCCACATGTACCTAAGACCTATATCTATCCACCCATGTCTTTTTTTACAGACCCTAAGCCAAAAATTTGAGAAAACACCACGTTTTGCTACTGACCTGGAACAGCCC
The DNA here is from genome assembly GCA_026074375.1 of Tanacetum coccineum. Taxonomy (NCBI): domain Eukaryota; kingdom Viridiplantae; phylum Streptophyta; class Magnoliopsida; order Asterales; family Asteraceae; genus Tanacetum; species Tanacetum coccineum. Next base: position 28,911 of record BQNB010058060.1, read on the forward strand.
GCTATTTACACTTCCAATTCAATCCATAACACTTTTAAATCCTCAATTAATCCATCACAAGACCAAAATACAACAAGGAAAAATCATATTATTTATAATTCATATCATCCTTATTCAAGTTTAATCCAAGATCAACCATAAAAGTACATGCATGTTCATAAAATCAAAAATCAAGAACATGGATTCACTAGAAAATGAAAACAATAAAAAGGGAGTTTAAGAAAAATACTTTTAACTTACAATGGGACAATATAAGAGATCAAACACAAACCCTAGGTGGGTTGTGTTTGGCTGCCGAAATCAAGACACCAAAACCAAAAACCCTAGCTCGATTATCTTGCTTCAATCTTGCTCACAAACACTCCTAATTCATCCCTTGTAGTTCTTGTAATCTTTAATCCAATTCAATATCCTAAAAACTCAAAAACCTTCAAAATCAATCTTCTCAAAATACATGCATGGTTGATTCTATAGTTGGGAGAGTGCTTAGGGTTTATTGGGGAAGAGATTTAAGGTAAATGGAGTTGATTTGGTGGAGTTTTAAAATTGATGGTGGTGGTTTTGGGGTTTCTGCCATCGAACAGGGAGAGAAAAGGGAAGGAATACGGATGGTTTTTGGGAATTATCGTGTGTGTGTGTTTTAAATAAATAGGGATATATTTATATAAGGATGGGAGTTAGTTGCTAAAAAAATAGAAGGGTGTGTGTTGTGTGGGTCGGTTACGCAAAAAGGAGGAGGGGGAGAAGAGTGGGCTTTGGCCCATTCTTGCCAAACTAACATTACCTATTAACCTTGGGCCTTATTACCTTTCCTAGTCCGATACTTTCTCCTAAATCGTGGTTTTCGTCTCGGGTGCAATTTAAAATTCAAGCAAGAAAAATAATATAAAAATAAAAATAATTAGGCACTCAAGGCCCTAATACGGAGTCGTTAATTTCTCGATTATAAAAATGAATAAATTTCAATTGTAAGATTCGCGAGGGTTTTAAAAGTGACGATTTTAATAAAAAAACAATTAAGATAATAAAACGAATTATTTAAAATTTAAAAATTCATTATAAATCCAAATTAGGTAGTGACCTTAAATACGGGGTTTTCCATCCTCCTCTCCTTACGGGAGCGCCATCCCGGTGCTCGATTCCTCATACTCGTCTTCTTCTTGTTCAAGAAAAGGTGCGGGTACTTATTCTTGAAGAAATCTTCCCGTTCCCACGTGAACTCCAGACCTCACCGCGAGTTCCAACAAACTTTAACGATGGGAATACGGCTTTGCTTGAGTTGTTTTATATCACGATCTATAATTTCAACCGGTTCTTCTATAAAGTGCAGCTTGTCATCGAGTTGAATTTCTTCAAACGGGATAATTAAATTCTCATCCGCCAAACACCTCTTGAGATTAGAGACATGGAAAGTATTATGAATCCCACGAAGTTTCTCAAGTAACTCTAACTTGTATGCTATAGGACCAATTCTCTCGATTATCTTAAATGGCCCAATGTACCGTGGACTCAACTTCCCTTTTTTACCAAATCGAATCACGCCCTTCCAACGTGACACCTTTAACATGACCATGTCCCCCACACTAAACTCCATCGGTTTACGCCTCACATCTGCATAACTCTTTTGATGACTACGAGCGATCAGTAAGCGGTTTTTAATTTGTACAATATTTTTCGTCGTCTCTCAAACTAGCTCAGTCCTTGTGAGTTGGCTATCTCCAACGTCCACTCCTAAATATCGATCCCCCCTTACCCCTGGGCTGATGTACAGCGATATCTACACTTCCGTTCGTAAAGTGCTTCGAAAGGTGCGGCCTTAATGCTCGCATGATAACTATTATTATAAGAAAACTCAACTAGCGGTAAAAGTCAATCCCAACTCTTACCAAAATCAATCATGCATGCTCGCAACATGTCTTCTAAGGTCTTAATTATTCTCTCACTCTGCCCATCCATTTCTGGGTGGTAGGCAGTGCTTATGTTCACTTTGGTTCCTAAGGTGTTTTGAAGTGATCTCTAGAATCCTGATGCAAATCGGCTATCTTTGTCCGATATGATTGATACAGGCACCCCGTGTCTACAAACAATTTCCTTCAAATACTGCTGAGTTAATTTCTCCATACTATCAGTCTTCTTCATCGACAGGAAGTGAGCCGACTTAGTTAACCGATCGACAATAACCCAGATCGTATTATAACCACTTGGGGTCCTCGTGAGATCGGAAACAAAATCCATGGTTATCTTTTCCCATTTCCATTTGGGGATTTCTGGTTGTTGGAGTAAACCCTTGACGTTCTGATGTTTACGCCTCTTTACCTTTGGGTAGAAAGTCAGGCACTTACTAACATAGGTGGCAATATCAGCCTTCATATTCGGCCACCAATAGAGCTTCTTCAAGTCTTGATACATCTTATCAGAACCAGGATGAATCAAATACTTTGACTTATGCGACTCGTGCATAATCAGATCCCTTATTTCTTCATACAGCGGTAACCATATTCGTTTATCGAAGTATCAAATTTTGTCGAAGCGAATTTCGAATATTGGCTTAATCAACCTTCCCAGATTCTCTGCCTTTATATTTTCTTCCTTCATTGCTTCTGTTTGAGCCTTAAGTATTCTCTTAGACAAGTCGGGGTAAACTGTCATAACCAGAGCTCTAACCCTTATTGGTTTTTCCCTCTCCGTTTAACTAAGAGCATCCGCCATAACATTAGCCTTACCGGGATGATAGCGGATTTCACAATCATAATCGCTTAGTAATTCAATCCATCGGCGTTGCCTCATATTAAGTTCCTTCTAGTCCAAAATGTATTGAAGACTTTTGTGGTCTGTGTACACAACACATTTCATTCCATATAGGTAATGTCTCCAAAGTCGTAGGGTAAAAACCATAGCACCTAACTCTAAATCGTGAGTCTTATAATTCTCTTCATGCTTTTTCAATTGGCGTGAGGCATAAGCAATCACTTTCTCTCGTTGAATGAACACCGCTCCATAACCTTTAATGAATGCATCGCAATATATGACAAAGTCTTCTGATCTTTCAGGTAATGCTAATATTGGCGCACTACATAATTTCTTCTTCAATATCTGAAAAGCTTCTTCTTCATCTTTACCCCATTCATACTTCTTATTCTTTTGGGTTAGTTTAGTAAGTGATTTGGTAATCAAAGAAAACCCCTTGATGAATCTTCGATAATATCCAGCTAAACCCAGAAATTGTCTCACTTTTGTTGGTGTTGTTGGCGCAGCCTAATTCTTGATGGCTTCTATTTTGGAGCGATCAAAGTAAACTCCTTCACTATTGATCACGTGACCGAGAAATTGTAATGAATCAAGCCAAAAATCGCACTTTGAGATTTTAGCATACAATTTCTCTTGCTTGAGCAACCCCAAAATAATCTTTAAATGTTCTTCATGATCTTCTTTACTCTTGGAATAGATAAGTATGTCATCGATGAACACAATCATAAATTTGTCGAGGTATGGCTTGCACACTGGATTCATCAAGTCCATAAATACCGCAGGGGCATTGGTTAATCCGAACGACATTACTTGGAATTCAAAATGACCATATCAGGTTCGGAAGGCTGTGATTGAGGTTGCTGTAAACAGGACGTAAAATTAATCTTTGAGTACACGCTCGAACCTTGCAGTTGATCAAATAGATCGTCAATCCTCAGAAGCGGATATCGGTTCTTGACCGTCAACTTGTTTTGTTCGCAGTAATTGATACACATATAGAAAGATCCGTCTTTCTTCTTAACGAACGACACTGGATCTCCCCAAGGCGACGAGCTTGGTCAAATGAATCCTTTCTCTGATAACTCATTCAGTTGACCTAACAACTCCTTCAGTTTAGACAGCGCTAAACGATAAGGAGCGTGTGCGATAGGTGCGTTTCTAGGCACAAGCTCGATTCTAAACACTACTTGTCGAGGTGGTAGGAGTCATAGTAAATCATCAGGAAACACCTCGGGAATGTAGCGAATTATAGGCACATCCTCAAAACATTTTTCTTTCGGATCTTTCTCTGTTACATGGGCTACAAACAAATGGCATCCCCTTTCTATGTATTTTCTCGCCTTAATACAGGATACTACCTTCAATCGAGATTCGTCACAATTTCCATTAACTACCAAACTTCTTACCTTAATCATTTAGAACTCCTTCTCTTTTCCGCAAACTATTAGGAGCATTCATTGACTTGACTAACCAGTCCATACCAATAATCACATCGAAAGTACCGAGTTCTATAGGCATAAGGTCGACTTCAAACAATTGATTAAGTAGATTCAGAGTGCAACCTCTTAGAACGGTATTTGTACTAACTAATTTCCCATCGGCCAATTCCACTTCATAACTTATATTTAATCTCACCGGTTTAATATCAATTAAATGACTAAATCCAGAACTAACAAAACTCTTGTCTGAACCAGAATCAAACAATACTCTAGCATAGCGATTGTTGAGTAAGAACGTACCGGTGACAACATTCGGTCCTTGACCTTGCTCGGCATCTCTAAGTGCATAAGCATGGCCAGTTGCATTTCCACCTCTTCGATCAGCTAGATTAGGGCATCGGCTTCGGTCATGATTCCTATCTCCGCACTCGTAGCAGGCCCGAATAGGTAGAGCATTCACCCCGGTAGCCCCTCCTTTCACTCTACTATCCTTTGCCTTATGGCCCATCTTATTGCACTTGGTGCACTTCGCCGGACAATTCCCAAAATGACACAAACCACAATGATTACACTTTGGGCCTGGCCCCCCTTGATCAGCAACATTATTCTGGGTAGCAGTCATTGCCCTTGCACCATCTTGCCTCCTTTGATTGTATTGATTGTGGCGATTGTTATCATGATAATTGCCACGGTGTTGTGGTTGTTGTTGTTGCGATTATTGCTTCCTCCTTGATTTTTGTTTTCCCACTTCCTTTTAATGCGTTTAGCAATTCTTTCATTCTTTGCTTGAATTTTCTGCTCCATAAAGTGTGTGCCATACGCACAGCCTCATTGAGCGTAGCAGGTCTAGATGAAGTTGTTTCACCTTTAATGATCTCAGGCAACCCCTTGATGTACAATTCAACTTTCTTTTTCTCATTGGAAACAACATCAGGACACAATAGAGCCAATTCATTAAACCTTTCTGTGTATGCAGCTATATTCATATCCCTTAACTTTAAATGTCTCAGTTCATCCTCAACCTCAAACTTCTTTAATTGGACAAAACTCATTGATCATCATCTATTTCACTTTAGTCTATGGTCTTCCATTTGCCACCTCACGTCTTAAAGTAGCGACCTGAGAATTCCACCAAGTAAGAGCTCAGCCATTAAGTGTAGCAATGGAAAACTTCACCTTTCTTCCTTTAGCACACTCACTTATCTCAAAAGTATTCTCCATCTTTCGAACCATGACAAAGCCGGACAGCACCTTCAGAATCGTGGTAATTACCGTGGGACACATTTCATAAATCCAGTGAATGTACATTCTCGAGTTACTGGTGCAGCTGCTGGGCCCCCAACAAGACCTCTAGCTCTATTTGCTTCTTCTCTCACCCTTTCTCGTTCAGCTTTAATAGCCGCTTCAATTCCTTCCTGCACTAGTTGATCGGCGGCATCTTGGGTCAAAGTAGGTTGAGGGTTGGTTCGGGATCTTCTTTTTGGAGGCATGGTTCTGTCATGACATAAAGGAAATCATGGTGAGTACTCATAAAATTATATAGCTATAATGTGTACAAATAGTCTAATCACAACATGAATTTAATAATCAACATCATACAAAAGGAAAGAAATCGCAACACATCAAGTAAAGTTCAAAAATAGTCATTTGCCAATCATCACAAGAATTAGCACATGTTTGCATTGTTTACCAAAATATGACTCATGTCATCACAAGCATGGATACCAAATCTACTAACTGACATGCCGGTTTAGTGATTACTTCAACAAAATAAAAGTACTACAAATGAAACTGAACAACTACTGGTCGCGTAGAGATCCACGGGACTCTGAGGGTTGTGGGTCTTTGGCAGCAGCAACATCATCATCGTCATCCTCTTGGGTGGCCATAGCAGCATCTCTAGCCATAACATATGGATCATCCATATGTGGTGCAAAGGCTGAGGGAGTAGGAGGTTCCTCTTGAAATCGTAACCTCTCGAGTATACACGGCCTAACCCTAAGCCTCCCATTAGCTCAAACGTTTGGCCCGGCTACACTGCAACTTAAGTTCATTGATTTGCTTGCTCAAACCCTCCACAAACCTCTTCATCTTAGAATATTTAATTGTAACATTGAGCTTATGGAGGTTCATGCGAAGGTCATCTTCATTGAACTTCTTCTTTATTTTGATCTTGGTGTTGTACCTCTTAAAAATTTGCTTCTATAGCTTAGTCGTTCTACTGTGAATAGTCATCAAATCACTAGGCTTTTAGGACAGGTGCAAACACCACAGAATTATCATCAAGTAGAGCTCGAGTAGATGAACTTTCTCCCATATGAAAGTTATGACCAAACTAAAACACGGGTGGTGGTGGCTCATCTGGGTCAATAACTTCGGGATTGTCCATTTTGTCATCAATCTCCATCTCTTCTTCCTCACCATTACCTACCTCATCTTCATCTGGATCCTCATCATCATCTTCTTCAGGATCCTCTTCATCATCTTCATCCACCTCATCTTCTTCTGGATCCTCATCATCATCTTCTTCTGGATCCTCTTCATCATCTTCTTCTAACCATCCATTATGGTTTTTCAAGATTTTCCCACAAATCCATTGAGGAGCAAACCCGACAAGAGAAGCAGGAGCTTGTTGCGGAATGGGTTCTTCTTCGGGAATGTTTGGATCATTGTTTGGAGGAGGTAAGTTTGTCATGATGATCTGTCATCACGGAAAATAAATACGTATAAGGTCACAATATAGATAAAATTTATGCAACATACAAATGAATGAATGCAATACATTGCAATGAATATGATAATTAATATTGATTTATTTAAACATGTAAATAATTTTAATAATGATTTATTTAAACATGCAATAAAACTTTGATATAAAGTTTAATTATCGAAGTATATCAAACTTTAATATAAAGTTTTAATTATCGAAGAATATCTCGATAAGAATCATAGTATTTATTTAATAAATACTAAACAATAGTGTATTCATAAATAAGGAATACTAAAATGGTAATCACATGAGGATGACTTGAGCGGGAACAACGATGAGTATTTTGCGCGCAAAAAATTTAGAAAAATAAAGTTATAGTTTAGTTACAAAAATGTTTTTGACCTAGTTCTCTATAACTTATGGCTCTTGATACCAATCTTTAACACCCCCAAATTTACAACAAGATTCGGGACCAACATTGGGGTGTTATTAATGAGTACAATAGTCATACATTATATAGAACGACTCGAAAAGAGACGTTATTAACATGTTCCATTCCAAAATGTAAAGATCAGAGTGCAAACATTGTCCCAAAATAAAGAAAATTTTATAGAACAAGTTTGAAACGTCAAACAACCGTAAAAGACATTGTTTTGAGGAATGAAAAATAAGTGATTTAGCAAAATCAGTTTTTAAGCGCAACTTTATCCTCGTTCCAAGCTCTAAGTCCTTAGCTTTGATTACCAGAGATAAACATGCTAAAAAGACAACAATAATGTTGAGTGAATCCATAGGTTTATAAGAGTAAACATTAGAACACAAATATTTTTAATCATCGAAAAACTTGTGGCGCAAACAAGCTTTATATATAATTGCATTGAGCTCGTGACACCGAAACCTTTGACGAGATACTATAAAGTTTGCCCCCATTAGGTTAGGTACTATTGCTATATACCTATTTTATCTCAAATAATATATTCGTTATAGTGGGTGTTTCAAAGGGATTCATACCCCGGACGGGGAGTCACCCCATAGGCCTATTTATTACCATAGTGTCTACCCATCACAGGTAGTTAACGGTTCACGATATTAGGGTCTTTAGCAATAGGTACTCAAGCATTAAGCATACAATTCAGGTCCAGCATACCGAAAACAATTTGTGTTCAATTTAGTAAAACAAGCATGTATCCCCCTCGCGGGTTTTTAATAAAACATTTAAAGTATTAAAGGCGAGGCTATGAACTCACCGTATGTAGATGATCGAATGAGAAACCAAGTATGAGAAGATGACTCCAAAGATTAGTCGAGACCTATAAAGCAAGTCGCGACTTAGAATGATATATGATATCATTATAATAGAATAGTTATACAATACTAGTTAAAGAATCCGAAACATGAACAATATTGCACCAAGACTAAACCAAAGTATTTTTAGTTTTCAAATAGGTGTATGACCTGCACTTAACCCCAAATAAGTGTCTACTAAGTATCGCTTAGCCATTCTTAATCTTTACTAAATGGTCACACTTTTAATTCACAAGAAAAGGCGTAAAACTTACATTGCAGAATTTTAGTCACATTCACAGGACCATATCTCTTAATCCATAAAAGATATGAAGGTGAGGTTTTCACCCCTGGAAAGATACATGAGTCTAGTTTTCAAAACATTAAGCCAATCATTCTAATCATTTACCAATCCACGGGAAATAAGTTTTTACTAACAGAAGGTCAAAACAGAAAACTTACTGAATTTCTAACTTCCACCGTTTTGGCCATAAATCCTAAACTAAAATAGCAATGAAGTTGATTCCAATTGGAGGAGTTATCTTATGATGTCTGGTATCTAACCAAGCTTTATAACCTTAACCTACTGTACAATAACCTAGAGCGATTCATGTTTTCTAACAGAATGTCCAGAATTGGTTCACAATCGTAAAACGGCCATATCTCCTTCATCCGAAATCGTTACAAGAGTATCCAACTCACCACATGAATATAATAGCAATAAGGATGCAAAAGGGAGCATATAAGTTACTTGGGAGCAAGCAAGCGCGGATATCAGACAATGGTGAAGGACTCTTAAATTATTATTTTTATCAAAAAACGGTTATAGTCTAGGGTTTTGAAAA
>BQNB010058061.1:0-37936 GCA_026074375.1 Tanacetum coccineum
TGCATGTATGCAAAAACGTTTTTAGGATGTATTAACAATGCATAAAAATATTTTTATGGTGTTCTTAAAGTGAGTATATTGAAAGAAAATTGAGGTTTTTGTGCGAATGAAAAACTTTGACAAACACATTTAATTATGCAAATTCTATGTCTACATGAAGCATATCAGTTATACATTGTGTTATTATATTCCTAATTGCACATAAGCAAAAGAAAAATGAAAATCCCAATTTTGAATTTTTGTTCAACATGAACCCTAAACACAAATTTGAAAGAAAATAGACGAAATGACTTACAATTGATGACCTTTGTGATGTTAAGAATGATTATTAGTGTTGATTTGATCTTTAATTTGTGTTTTAGTGGTTGATTTGAAGGTTTGGATGGTTTTTGGGTTGTTTCGTCGCACCAGTCAGAGAGGAAGGGGGTGTTTGCTTTTGCGTTTAACAAAAAGAGGGTGATAGACATAAGTGTCTTCTGGTGGCGGTCCCATATTGATATGGGGGGCGCCTGATTTAATCATGGGGCCGCCATCAGTAGATGGTTTTTGACTCAAATTTTGACAAAAAATTTACGAAATGAGTGACGTTTTAATTTGCATTTCGCGAATTAAAAATGCTTAAAGTACTACGGATGAAGTAATAAAGTTGTCTGACACAGAGTGGAACACGGACTAGAATCGAGACAAAAGAAAAGGAGAACGATTTATGGAATGTGTTCCATCATTCCTAAACCAAGACATAGATAGTTAAACGATTTACGTTTAAGGGGTTTGTTGAGAATGTCGGCGATATTGTCGATGGACGACACTTTTTCGATAGAGATATGTCCTTTTTGGACATTATCATGAAGAAAGTGGTGACGAATTTGGATGTGTTTAGTTTGAGAGTGTTGCATCGGGTTTTTGCTAAGGTCAATCGCGCCTTTATTATCGCACATGATCAAGACGTCGTCGAGTCGAATGTCGTAGTCGATAAGAGCTTGTTTCATCCATAGTGTTTGTTGACATGCCTTTTCGGCACTTACGTATTCGGCTTCGGTAGTGGATATAGCAAGAGCGATTTGTTTCTTCGAGAACCAAGATGTTAAACAACATCCCACAAACGTACAAATACCGCTAGTGCTCTTTCTGTCCACATAATCTCCCGCATGATCAGAGTCAGCATATACTATGGTTTCTAAGCCTGTCCCCTTAGGATACCATAATCTTAAGTGCGTAGTGCCTTTAATGTATCAAAAGATACGCTTAACATCTTCAAGATGAGAGGTTTTGGGAGCCTCTTGGAAGCGTGCACAAAGGTAGACAGTAAACATGATATCGGGCCTACTTGCCGTTAAGTAGAGTAAACTACTTATCATGCCTCGATACTTGGTACTATCTACCGACACACACTCTTCGTCTTTCATGAGTTTAGTATCTGAGGACATGGAGGGTTTCATTGGTTTAAAATCTTCTAAGCCAAATTTCTTAAGCATTTCTTTAATATATTTAGATTGATTAAAGAAGATACCGTATTCCATTTGTTTTATTTGTAATCCAAGGAAGAAGTTAAGTTCACCCATCATGCTCATCTCGAACTCGTTATGCATGATTTTGGCAAATTCATCACACATGTCTTGACAAGTCAAACCGAATATAATGTCGTCAACATATATTTTAACGATGATGAGATTTGAACTTTTCTTCTTAGTAAAAAGTGTGTTATCTACCATTCTCATTTTGTACTCATGTTTAATAAGAAAAGCTTTTAATCTATTATACCAAGTGTTGGGTGCTTGTTTAAGACCATATAAAGCTTTTTTTAGTTTATAAACATGATCCGGTTTTTTTAAGTCAATGAATCCTGGAGGTTGTGCGACATATACCTCCTCATTGATAAAACTGTTCAGGAATGCACTTTTTACATCCATTTGGAATAGCTTAAAATATAAAGCACGAGCATAAGCTAATAGTATTCTAATAGACTCTAATCTAGCAACCGGGTCATAAGTTTCATTATAATCAATGCCCTTTTGTTGATTATAACCTTGGGCGACTAACAACCTTATTTTGAGAAACAACGTTATCGTTCTCGTCTAATATATTTATAAATACCCACTTTGTCATATTCTTAGGTTGTGGTACTAACTCCTAAACATCATTTACAAGGAATTGATTTAATTCTTCTTGCATAACGATTTCCAACTTTCATCCTTTAAGGCTTCATTCACATTCTTAGGTTCTATAGTTGATAGAAGAACAAAAGAAGTTCTTTATTTTGGATTTGTTCTAAGAAAAAGTTCTTTTGGGTTATAAGGATTTCCCTAATGATATTTTCTAATAGATGGTTCTTAGATTTCTTAATATTGACTGCTTCATCAATTTCTAAAGTTTCATCCTCAATGTCATTTTCTAGGTTTTTCTTTTCGGTAACCTTAATGGCTTCTTCTTTATCTAAGTCATTATCCACCAAGGGTGATGTCTTAGAGGGTGGAGGAGTTTCATTGAATGTCACGTTGAGTGATTCTTTGATTTTCATGGTTTGTTTGTTTAGGATGATGTAGGCTTTACTATTTTGGGAGTAACCTAAAAACATACCTTCATATGACTTTGGGTCAAACTTCGTAAGGTAATCTTTAGTGTTTAAGATGAATCACTTGCTTCCAAACATTTTAAAGTTATCAAGAGTAGGTTTCCTACCTCTTAAGATTTCATAAGGTGTTTTTCCTAGTAAGGCTCTAATTAGGATTCGGTTTAGGATATATGTTGAAGTATCTACGGCATTACACCAAAACTTTTATGGTAATGATTGTTCATTCAACATTGTTCTACTACTTTCTACCACGCCATTTGATTGTACCACACCATTTTACTTACTTTCTTGTAGTGTCCTATTTTACTTTCTACCATGCCATTTGATTGTGGAGTGCGTGGAGCCGAGAAGTTGTGTGTAATACCATTTGCATTACAAAACTCTCTGAATTGCACTTCATTATGAAATTCCCTACCGTGGTCCATCCTAATTGACAATATTGGACATCCTAATTGGTTTTGTATTTTTGTACTAAATATTTCAAATTGATCAAAGGCTTCGTTCTTAGTTTTAAGAAATCTTGTCCATGTATACCTAGAATAATCGTCTACTATTACTAAGGTGTAGAGATTTCCTCCGTAACTCCGTAAGGCGGATGGACCGAAGAGATCCATATGGAGAAGGTCTAAGCATCTAGTCATTGAGACTATATTTTTAGCTTTGTGACTAGCGTGAGCTTATTTTCCAATTTTGCAAGCTTCACAGAAATGTTGATTAAACTTAAGCTTAGGCAACACTAGTACAAATCTGGGATTTCGTCACACATGCTGTTTTTTGAACGGCCACACAGTCAGATATTTATGTGACTAAATGTACCAGAATAAAATAAACAGCCACACTTGAACTCATTTTGTGTGACCATTCGAATTTCATTGTCACACATTTGAATATTTAGGTGACTAGAGGGTAACTGCTGGTAAATTTTTGTTTGATTATTTAGTCACTTAAATTTGGGACGTGTACAGATACAAATATGTTTTTGAACATTAGTCACACTATAATATACATATGTGACAAATATGGTCACACAATGAACCAGTGTGACTAAAATACCCATATGGTCACATGAAGTAATATGTGTATGTGGCTAAATCATATGGTCAAGTTGTCCACCATTAAATTAAAAAGTGACTGCTATTTTTTGCTGAATATTTAGCCACATATAAATTTGAAATGTGTGACAACTAAAAAGTAAGTTTGAAGCATTAGATCACGATATAACATTTAAAAGTGACAAATATATGTCACAGGCAAAATAGAAACGGAACGGCTGAATAGTGTGACCAAATGTCATATATGGTCACACTAAACCATAAAAGCTTATAAAAAATCTTACATATTTTTTATACCAAAAACATTTAGGCTAACTCCTCCTCCCTCTCATTCTTCCCGCTCCTAATTTTTGCCAAAATCAAAACCCCCAAAATCTCCATCTCCTTCTCATTCTTCCCGCTCCTAATTTTCCCCAAAATCCAAACCCCCAAAATCTTCCCTCTTATTTTTCTAGTTCTTTGGCCAAATACCTACTCATTTCTTTTTTCCTATCATTTTTCTTCTTCACTCTCCATCTCGAGACGCGCACCACAACAATTATTTTGGATCTAAGGTTTTGATTTTTTTCTCTAATTCTTTAACCGAATAACCATTTTGGATCTAAGGTTTTGATTTTTCCTTTTATAAATCGTAAATAGATTTTAGAAATAAAGCTTTTTAATCTTCATTTTTTAATTAATGGTTATTATTTGATTATTTTGACATATAATAGTTAAACAGAGCTTTTTGCTGCTGCTGTGCTTATTCCTCCTCCTTGTGGGTCAGCAATCAGTTTGGTTTCTTGCTGTTTAAGGCTGTTTTTTTATTGGTTGTTGCAGGTGAATTGAGTAATAGATGCTGAACATGCATGCTAATGATGATAAATTAGAATGGGCAAAGTGTCCCCTAAAGAGAAATGTCGAAAACACCAAAGCAGAAGAAGCGTAGCAATTGTTAGAATAAGTATTTGAAGCTGGAATGCATTTTAATACACATTCCCTTCCAAGGTGAATGTTAGGTACCGTCTTCATTTCATACCGATTCAAGCAAAAATGCAAATAAAAAAATTGCCCTGAGACCTTATAAAAATACTATAAATTTAATTTACAACATGCTGACACGAAAAAACTCACCTTTTTAAAATCGATTCTTGTTTTTTTACACTCTAAAAAAATATGTTCTTCGAAGTATGAGAGGGTTGCTTAAGCACTTATCATAATTTTAACCTGTTTAGGTACTAATTTATTCTATCACTGATGAAACACGTGGACTAGCAAGATCATCTCTCAGACGCATTTAATACAATAGAACACTAAGAGGTCAATGTCGGAACCAATATAACCATAGAAATAATCATTGTCGGGACTCATTATGTGTTTGTATCGACACGATGTAAATGAACTATTTCATGTTTATTTAGTACAAGAGACCAAGTGTATAGAGATTTAGTAAATTTGTACTCAAGTATTTTCTTGAAGTTTAACGTTGAATTTGAACTTAGTGTTTTTGTTGTTTTTAATATTTACTTATATTCTGATACATTATTCTATATAAGGTTTGATAGTCTCAGATGATGGAAATCAATGACTTACATGGAAGGTCTCATTATAATGTTAGCACAAAACGTATATTGCCTATATGCATTTACATGCTTAAGTTTTCCAAAACTTAAGAAATTCTTTCACCTACTCTCGAGCCCACATATAAATCATTATGAGTTTTTTAATTGCAGGGATAGATCAAGTTTCCAAATATATATCCGATGAATGGGAAAAGGCTTCTACTGTTGTAGCTAAGCAACACCAAAATGATGAATTTTTTAGGAGAAGCGTTGTTGGAAGCTAAAAATGATGTTGATCTTTGGGAAGCGCCACTTGGGGCTATGGGATTCTCTAATGTAGGATGGAACCAATTTGCCCTGGGATATAATTTTGTAAGTTTCCTTATAGTTTCCTTCAAACTTTTGCACTTTTTTACAATAAGTTTATCAGCAGTTCCATAAGATAATTTTTTTGTTTTAGGGAGAAGGAGTTAACGTGTTATAGCTTCATGAATATTTAGTTATATATGGTGACTTATTGAATTATATCTGTACATAATTCATGTTTCTTGCAACAAAGACCAAGCTGATTTCTAGTAATTTTTTCAATCATATGCTCAAACATACTTACATTAAGAATAAAAAGGCACAAATTAGATTAAAGGGGTGTGGTTTCTATTAAACTTATTTAGTGCCCATTATCCTAATTATAAATGAAACTAAAAGGAAAGCTTTAGCTTGCACAATTTTTAAAGTAGTTAATACCTTTTATTCTTAGGTCAAGCATTACCAGAAAGGGCTCCAGTCAGACCCAGAGCACAGTAAACTAAGGAAAACATATCTTGATTGAAGAATTTACTAAAGAATACAAACAATGTAACCAACTTGATATTTGTAGCCAATCAAGTCATACTCTTGAGTTTTCTGTGTATCTCATATTTAAGTTTTATTGCAGGCAGAAGAAAATGAAAAGAAAGGGAAGCTACGTGTTGAAGTGGAGGACTATAAGGCAAAGAGGTTTGAACAAACTTTCCTCATGGGTATCAATTCATGACTGTACAAAAAGGAACTTAATGTTTCTTTTTCTATGTGTACAGAGTGGAGGTACTCAAGAAAATGCTATGGGTGTAGCCGCTTAAGTTTTGAAATCAACTTATGGCTGAGATGAACAACATGTTACCCAAGAAGACTTGAGTTTGAATCAATTTTGACCGAGATAAACATGTCACCCAAGAAGACCATGTCCATCATTGGACATTAGTGCTGCTAACATGCCAACATCATTGATCATGCACTTTTGAGCCTTGGTTTTTTTCCTTGATTCATTAAAGGAAAGGATTATGATAGCGGTTTAGAAGTGTGGTTGGAAACTCTCATTTTCATTGTTTGATGAACAAAGGAGGTGACATTTTGAAGGAAGACCAGTTGATACCACCGAAAAGGAAATAAATTAAGAATAAAGGACTTCTACAGAACAATAAAATGTAAGTGAAACAAAGAATTATGTGGAATACCAGAGGCTGAGTGGCATCAAATATGTTAAATGTAACATGATATTAAAGCAAATGTAAGTGACCAATGCTTTTTGCCATTAAGTTATGATTATCTAATAATGTCTTTACGTATTATCATTAACTAAAAGACATATGCTAAGATAAAATTTGACTGACATGAAGTTTTCTTTATAGGATAATAACAAAGATTAGCTGTGGAGAAGAATGCTTTCTTTGAAGCTCATTACAAGAAATTTGATGGCTTAAAAATCGGCTTCAATCAGGCCGCATGAAGAATATACTAATGATGCTTTCATAAGGCTTAAGTACCACGCTAAAGAAAGAGTTTATGGGACAACTCATGGCACTCATCACCAAAACGTCTTACATATCACTACCCATAATGCTCAAGAATGGATAGAAACTTTTGTAAGGTACAATGTTAAATTGCTTTATTTCTATCAACCATAAACGTAACAAGTTTCTTATGAGTTGTGGTAATGAACTGGTCGGGATAGGTGGGTTGAGTAATGGGTTACCATAAGTTTAGTATCAAACATGTGATTTTTACATATATGGTTGCAAATGGTGTAACAAAAATGAAACAACAATCCATGTTTTTCATTAATGGTCATGGTGTCAATAATCATGGATAACTCTAAGTTATTTGATTTTTTAAACTATTCAAAATTGTAATGGAAACAGTTTGTTATAATGTCATTGGTTGTTATTGAGGTGCTCATTAATCTTTAATGAGATGTATTTGCGCCAACCGTATGTGTATTCGTATAATTTATCTTTTGTTCTACTACTATTAGGATATAATTAGGTACTATAATTTTGCATCATATGCGCAGCCCACATGATCTGTAGTACAACTACTATTAGGAATATAAATTATTTTTTCCACAAGCCATACTTCATTGCTATTCGCCCACTCTGATAACTATTGTTCACGTTAACAGCTTCATTATAAACATTAAAGGTAAATAGCTGCAAATTCGAGTTATTGAGTGTTAACTTTATGTTACTGCCTCCGTCATAACGCGCGGGGTAAATTCCACCTCGTTATGTTATACATGCCCACTGATTTTGCCTACTGATTATACATGCCACTGATTTTGCCTTTTGAAATGAGTTCGTTGTTATAATCACTCTCCATACACGCGTTGATAATATATTAGGATCATATTTAGCATTTTAGCCTTTGTTTAACTGCCTACAAATCTTTTGTTTGCGTGACTCATTCAGGCTATTATGGGAAAGTTAGCAGACAAGGGAGACAAGATTAAAAATTAGATTAGTGAGTTGAATTTAGAGCTTTGCAGGCTTCAAACATCGAACAATCGTTCATTTGTACTACCATCCCAAGTATCTCTTCTGGAAGCCGTTTTTAGAAACATTAGTGGTGTTTACACAACAGATTTTCCGGATACTACCACCTTTGGTAGTCGATTACACAAACATCAGCAACAGTATTCGAGGAGAGCGACCTTTTTGTTTGCTACCTAAGCTAACAATGTGAGAGATCAGGTTTAATGCTAAGTTCAACGCTGTCCTGTATTGTTTGTGATTGCTGACACTATTTCGATTACAATTAATGTTGTACATAAATAGCATGCTAATATACGAAAAAAAGATAACCAAGGAGGAAGGAAAGCTTTAAATCAAGCAGGAAGAGAGACAGTGTGAAGTACCAAATCAAAGGCTCTGTCAAGCAAAAAAAGGTGCATTTTCCCCAAAATATCTTCTTTGCTGTTTGCCTGCATTTTCTGTATCATTTGTCCACCTATGATGTTTGCTTTTCCTTAAACCTCTTTTAAAATTAGTGCTGCCTTTGTACTAATCCTTGCAAATTAGTGTTGCCTTTGTACTACTCCTTGAAAATTAGTGCTGCCTTTGAAAATTAGTGCTGCCTTTGAAAATTAGTGTTGCCTTTGTACTGCTCCTTGAAAATTAGTGTTGCCTTTGAAAATTAGTAGTGCTGCCTTTGAAAATTAGTACTGCTCGCTGCCAATACAACATTAGTACTGCTGCCTTTCGGCAATATATAGGCCTTTCATCATACCATATGTGATATAACACATGTATATCTGTGTATGAAATTCTTGGTTGATATCTTTATCGTCTGCTATTGCAGGCCCCCCTGTTGGATCCCGATCTACACTTTCACTTCATGTTACGAACCACGAATCGAACCAAGAAACTTAGAAAAAAGATAAAGGTTTAGAGAGAGAGAGAAGAAAGAGAGATGAGAAGAAGAAGAGAAAAGATATTTTAGAAAATATGAGAAGATATTTTCTTAAAAGAAAATATCTATATATATATCCTACACATTTAATGTGACCGCGTGATATTTAACTAGACTTCAGCTCCGGGTTTGCTGGATTAAACCCGAAACATATACAATATTAGTTTTAACTATCGAGCCCGATCCCCGTAAATATTCCTAACAACATTACTAATTAATTGACGCGAGACTCAAATACATCTGAACGAACTTCATGGTTCACTCAATATTTTGAGGCAAACAATCTCCCCCGAAGTTGTGTTCTAATGATGACAACTATCCTTTCAGAGATAATGAGATTGCTTTTTTTCGTTAAGCTCATGTGGTCTTGGTCTTTCACTTTGTTCTTATTGTTGTAAAACTTGTTCCTTCATGCTTGCGGACTAAGACTTTGAGGCCATTGTCATTGTCTTTATCGTCTATGCCATCTTTCGATCTTGTGACTATTGACCAACAGCTCATAAAAAAACATTTAGCATTATCTTGAAAGCTTTAAATCAGAGTAGCGAAGTCTTTATCTTTTAAATCTTGAGCTTTCTTGATAGATTGTCTTGTAGAATACAATGATAAGTGAGTAATGAATCACTTTGGTTGATTGGGACTCAGTCACCACCGTTTTAACTACAGGTTAACGTTAGTGGATAATCAAAGAAAATTGATTTGAAAATCAATCGACGTGTTACTTTAAAACGCGTTTTTGTAACACATCTGGAGTTTTAAATCTTTTATCAAAATTCATCAACCGTCAATTCATTTACTGGACCAAATCGATATCCAGTTGTCACAAGTTTGATTCATATAGAATCTCGCAAGTCACCTACCAAGAGCTTGTTTGATGTTGACTCAAGCAGGATTTCCATCTTCATTGTGAATACTATAGTATCACTTCGATGTTCTGGACAATTATCATAATGATATGCGTAGACTCTTCTGATAACAGCTTGTGAACCTGATGATGTTCAACAAGTGTTTGAATGGAATGTGTGTCCTAATGAGAGATTTTTATTTGATCTCTTTGCACTAGACTCGATAGTGATTTCGGTTGTAAGTACTCTCGAAGGCTGGAGCTATATTGCCACCTATTCAATAATCAACAATCCTCCGGAGTAAGACGTCAGAATAGATACTTGGTGATCTCCGTTACAAATGAGAACAAGTTTTCCTGTAAGAGAAACCCAATGGCTGAAGTATTGTGCATTGGCATCACAGGTCCATGATGACGTTTTCAATGTCAGCAATCAACTTGTGATTCTGACAGCATATGTATTGACCCGGTTTCTGCCTTAAGTTGTGTGGAGGGCTTCTTTCTTTAGACCCTTTATCCATACATTTCTTTTTCATTCTTCAACGCCTTCAATGCTTACCAGGACGTCATTACTAACACCTTGTTGTTGGTGATGTTCCAGTGTTAGCTCAATCTATTCGGCATTATTCCCATATACATTTATCCCTATCTCCAATCATACCTAAGGACTTGCTATTTCAACTTTGGATGTAATCCCTTGGGTAGATCCTCCGTTCTGTTGGACATAGGATTGATCCAACCTACCACCTTATGACTTCAGAATCGTCATGAAATTAAGATGTTGTTGGGTATAAGATCAAACCATAAAACCTTTTCTTACTGTTCAGCACATTGAGTCGATGAGATCATATTTTAATTACATTTTCTCCCCTTATTTTAAATAATAAACACTTAGTTTTTAAAATACCTTGTGATTAAAATATTCCTTAAAATTTGTTGGGGGAAGAAAATCTTATATCGCA
This sequence comes from Tanacetum coccineum, assembly GCA_026074375.1. NCBI lineage: Eukaryota > Viridiplantae > Streptophyta > Magnoliopsida > Asterales > Asteraceae > Tanacetum > Tanacetum coccineum. Next base: position 10,695 of record BQNB010058061.1, read on the forward strand.
TGAATGGTTTGGAACATTTTGATAATGTTTGAATACATAAAATTGTCGTGGTTGAAGTATCCAAGAACATTAAACTTTGTTTTTTCAAAAAACTTCCTCATCAATAATAAGGACCAATTGAGAAATTGTTGTCTTTTAAAAACACTGTGAGAGGATGGAGTAATGAACACATAATTTTGAAAGATTATGAATTGGTCAGCGAGAAATTCTTGATAAATTGTAGTTTCAACTTTTTAAAAAACCGAACGTTAGAGGACTTCTAAATCTAACGTGTAAGAGTAAGGCGTACTTAAACGTCCAACTATCCTTATTACTTGACTAAAAACATTGAATGTCTTGTATGAACAACTCAAGACCAAGAAAACGTTATTTCTTGTTGGGAGGATGAAGTTATTCAAACCTTACATTATTTGAAGTCCGGGTTATGTACTGACATTTGCACATAAGCCATTTAGAAAATTAGAAATGACATGTTTGAAACTATTTGCAACTCTCGCGATAACGAAACTTCATTTACACACCCGTCTCAATGTTAATCGACATTTCTAAGCACATAAATGTTATCGATTCCAAGAGACATGTCGAGAAGATTATTTTTGAAAATTTTCTATTTTTTTGATTTTGTATTTATATATATATACCTGTTGTCCTCAGCATGGCTATGTGAAGGTGGAATAGTAATTCCAACTCTTGTCGTGATGTAGCTGTCTTGTTTGCTTAAGGAACAACTTTTGGAACTAGCTTTGGCACTTGACGGTTCATTGCTGTTGTCTTGAAATCCGAGTTCTGAACGGTTATGATCCGAAGTCATTTGATGAAGAACGAGGCCTGAACTGATGTGAACAGACGTCATTGCCATGAAGACCGAGGCTTGATCTGCTGCGATCAAACATCTTTTGAACATTGAGGAACGGGGCCTGAAGTGTTATTTTCAGCAGACACCATTTGATGTAGCTCATCTTTTGTGAAACCATTCTGGCACTGGTTTCTTAGATATCAACATTTTCTGCAACCACACTCTGGAGATTTTCCCTGTTCCTGCTTTGCATTGTATAGGCATCTACATTTAAGTCAATTCCTCTTTGTTGCTTTTGACTATAGAATAATGTAACCTGCACATAACCCAGAGTTTGTTTGCATCATGAATATAAGGATATCTACATTTTGAACCACAGTAATAAAAAATGGGTTTTCTTTCAACCTTGCCCGAGCAAGAGTTGAGTAGCCCTTTCGCCAGTTGGAACCATCACCTAAGAAAAACAGTCTTTAAGAATTCTACACCCGTTGGTTGACACCTAAGACAAATCTAGGAGTCCTTGTTTTCTCAGGGAACAGTGGTATTCTTTGTGTATGAATCTATGTCCTTGGGGAAACCATCTATCAGGTTTCTTAAATCATTGTCTTTTCAACGGGACATACTCTATGTTTGTGTATGGGATTTGCGTCCTTATTCTGTGCAGAAGCACGAGGATTTAACTTTGAGAGGAATTCTAAGACGGCATTCATCACTGACTTGCACTGTAGAAGGCACTTTTTTGCATGTAGGACATTGCAATCATTAAACTTCAAGAAAAGATTTTGTTTCCTATGTTCTCCTAAGTGAACATCTTTGTTTGAAACCTGACTACTCATTGATGCTTGCCAATTCCTAGGTTTTGGTTTGCAACCATTAACAGTGTTGGGTAATCTAGCAGGATCAATCATACTAGGTTTTCCATTCCACTCTTTGTCTTTCTGAAGTTTGCACTTTCTTACTTTCTCTAGGTAGTAGTTATAAACCATGTCATACACATGATTTGGGCAATTCCTAGAGGGGCCAGGTGCAATCAAATCATTTGGCTTAGCTAAAAGATGATTCTCCTTCATTTGTTTGGCCAAGAGTGTGGAGTGGCAGGTTTTGTCAACTTATTCGACACATCAACTTGGGAGGCAAACCGCTGTTGTGGACATTGATATCGTTTCAGCATTTATATGCAGTTGGATGTTTAACCACTGTTTGATTTCTATTGAATGTAACAGGCGGTTTTCCCAAGATAGATGGTTGTTCAAAATTAGTATCCACACCCTTTCTTTTGAACATCTCAATGAGTTTCTTTAACTCACTGATGGCTATGTTCTTGTCTTGCATTTGAGCTTTCAAATCTTGTATTTCATGATATTGTTCACGTTCTTTTCGAAATACATTAGAATCCCGTTTTCTTGCAAACTGAGTTGTTTTCATCTGTACTGTACAATGTTTAAAGAAAGTTCAAGAGAAATCGAATGTTTTTTTCAGTTTAGCAAACTCTTTTAAAACTAATATGAACTTCGTTATTAATCAGATTTAGTTTGTTTTGATATCTTTTTTGCAAGACAGTTCACATCTTTGACTTATGAGATACATGCATGCAATACAGTATGAGCATATAATTCAGTCATAAATGAGAATGCAAATAACGAACCATGTAACAATCTTTAGACACACACTTTTTAAAAGTAGAAAATCATAAATGTTTTGAAAAATTAGCCTTTCAGATTCAAGTTCGTCAACCTCTTTTTCAAGGGATTTAACGTACTCATAATCTTCATGCATTTCCGTTTGAAAGTTCATTGTCAAGAGCGAAAACTATCATTTGACTTTTTATGGAAAGAGTCATAATAAAGTTTTTATCAAAAGTTCCATATCAATGAGAAGTTGGCACCACTAAAACAATCACTAGTATGTTAAACCAAGTTTGATCAACAATTACCCTAAATTGATTGATGTTAAATTTGTTGTCATTTCCGTTAAAAAACATTGTCTACTTTTTACAATGGATTTTTGAAACGGTAAAATGGCAAACGTTTTTACAATGTTTGGTTTTGTTCTAACTAACGTTTTCTCCACATTGTCTTCCCTAACTCTTTTGCGCGTTCCAGCTGGTAAAGATACTACCAGTGAGGGTCTTGGAAAATTTCATAAAGACTATTCTGTCTTGTGTAATCATATGGTTTAACATAATCTTTATTCCAATTTTGATCTACTCTCGTTATCAAGAGTCATGGTCTCTTCCCTATCAGGGGCAAATCTATTTGCAGGATCAGAAGTATCATATGGGATCTCATACAAACAAGGCTTATCAGATTGAGCTTTCTTGAGGTACCTTGGATTACAAAGGTTGGATACCATTATATGTCGAGTATTTGGGTGCTAACCATATGAATGGTCTAATTGACTGAATTAACGAGTATAAACAATTTCGTTCAAAACTTTAACTGTTTTGTCCATTTCAATCATTTTGTCAATATCTTTATCTTCCTTAACCTTTTAATATCCGAAATGACTTTGAGTTTCTCTTTTTGAGATAACCTTCCGTTGTGACCTTGGTTAAAATCTTTTTTTGGACTAATTCATCGTGTTTTCTATTGAGAACTGAAATTTATCATAGACCTTTAGTTTTCAAAACTTCTTTAATTTTCAATGCTTTTAACTAATATCCTAGAGTTTCATTTAACTTTGTTTGAAGAATTCATAAACAAATCGGCCGAGATCTTAAAAAGCTTTGTACTTCCAAACTCATTCTGTTTGTTCTTGAAGTTAATCAACAACTATCCCGACAACTAAAAGCCCCCCCCAGAGCACTATTGTTTCATCAAGGTTAGTTTTTGCACTTATTCCAATCTTGAGTCAATGATGCGTTGCTTTCTTTTATGCTTTAAAATTGTTTTGTTTTCCTAGTATCAAAGTGTTAAATTTGCAATTAGATTAGCCAGCGCACAGCAACTCTCATCACACATTCTACAGAGCATGTTTCCTCAGAAAGATTGTCTTTCATTTGGCAAACACATTCTTTTCATCTTGTTTTGTATCCAATTGCGATCATAGAACTAGATTCTGCAGGTAAGACCTTATGAATCTTTGCCATGAAACCGTAATGTCTTCCCAATCCCTACTTATCAATCGCTTCAATCTGATACAATCCCACTGCTTGTTTCATCCCTGAACTTGTAACCGATGATTGAACCTCTTGAACTAGCACTGTTGAATCTGCAACTTATTCCTCTACTTTTCAACGTCATCTTAAGCTTCTTGCTCCTGACTTGACCTTTTCTATTAGACATTGCTCAATGGAGTTCATGTTCTGGAGATTGTTTTCCTTGATTGTTTGAGCTGTCTTTTTAGTGTAATTCTGAAGTTTTCTTTTACTTCCTATCTGATGACAAAAGATCTTGAATAAAATATCAGAGGCTTTAACAAGTCCAAGTTAATGAGACTTTTCCAAACTGTACTTTGATCACACTTAGAGAGGATTTTGAATCCATCTCGTGAAGTGTTTCTGCATTGAGAATGTCTTTCTAAGGTATTCATGTAATTGAGATAACTCAAACTTGAAGGTTCCTGACACAATCACCAAAGAGTTGTGCAAAAACTTGTTGATACAATATACAAGCCCCAGAAGAAAGTCTGTCTTTCGCGAATGAGTGATGATTAAGGCATTTAATTTGTTTCAAGGAGTTATCTTTGAAAACTTGCTTGTTTTAGCATTTGTTGCATGTCTTGTTCATCTGAATACGAACACGAAGATAAAGTATCTTTCGTTTCCATTTTAAAATAACCGGAATTGTGAATGTGAAAATGATTATAGGATCTTAAAGGCAGAAAGTGATTATTGTTGTTGTGAAAAACTAGTTACGGGATTTTACAAGTCTTGACTCTAACCGAGAAAATACACGAGTAATTTCGCGGGATTTTTACTAAATCAAGAAACCCCCGTAGCAAATAGAATTAATTGTTGTTGAAATCGTTGTTGTTGATGAAGAACTTGAACTTTTGTTAACGATTTGTGAGCTAAAACGATGAACGGTGAAATTTCTTACAACAAAAGGGCTAAGAGTAAAAAAAAATTGAAAACTAAATATGTAAAACTAAAAAAAATTAAAAGTTGAAAAGTGATAAAGTTTGAAAGTAGAAGGTTATATTTACTTTTGCTTAAAAAAACAAAGGTTTAATAGTAAACAAGTTAAAATATAAATGTAAAAATAAAAACGTATTTAAAGTTGAGGGACCAAAATTGTAAAAATTGGAATTATAACAATGAAATAAAGCAAGTTTCCCTCCTGTTTGCTTTTCGTTTTCCGTTTAATATTTCTAAAATGCAATGAGTGAACTTTTAATCTACGATGATACGGTTATCGTCGGAAAAGCCGAATATACCACTTGATCGAACACGAATCACGAACACAACAGGTCTAAAGTTATAAGTCATGTAGTCAAACCGATACTCGAAACGTAAAACACGAAAATTGTGTAAAACGTGAAGATTTTTTTCTTGTGTGTAATAGTTACGTTCAAGCTGAGAAAAAACATCGTTCGGTCCAACTAAAAAAAAATGAATCGATCCATCGTCCTTCTTGTGATACTCGTTCGATGCTCAAGATTTTTCACTCGTTTCGGAACTCTTAAGTTTCACAGAAATCTTCATGGATCCAAGTTTTTTTTTTCACCTCGTCCGGATTGTTGATGGATATACAACATGTTTGGCTCTATAGAAAATGCACTCGTTTCGGTTGATGAAGAAATCAACTCGTTCGGTTTCGGTTGTAAGGTGACGAGACGGTTGTGCTTTCAACTGGCCTTCGGCTCACATAAAAAAAGAATTTGTTCGATCCTTTAGATTGGTTACTATTCGTTCGGTTCTAGACGTGTTTCCACTCGTTTCGATCAAGAAGTTTCTAACACGTCGTTCGGTCCTTGATAGAAATCCACCGATCCGGGCTCAAGAAGATGAAAAACCTCTTCGGTTCTCCTTGAGATTTTTCGGTGTCACAAGGTTGTTGGCTCGTTCTGGTTCTAGTCGTGTTCCACTCCTTTGGTTTCACTCGATCGGTTCAAGCAATACATCAAACACCTTGATGCACCTTTTTGTTCTCTTCGTTTCAGCCCTTTACACGATGAAAAAAAACCCAAGTAAAAGCTTGTATAAGCTAGAATATAATATTAAGACTTTTGTCTAAAAAGGAAAATAAGAGAGAAAATAAGCCGAATGATAAAAAAACCAAATATGTCGTATCCAACAAGCTCACAACAATAAAAACCACGAAACCCACCCTAGGCGACTGATACCAATTGTCGGAACCCGATCTACACTTTCACTTCATATTACGAACCACGAATCGAACCAAGAAACTAGAAAAAAGATAAAGGTTTAGAGAGAGAGAGAAGAGAGAGAGATGAGAGAAAAAGAGAAAAGATATTTTAGAAAATATGAAAAGATATTTTCTTAGAAGAAAATATCTATATATATATCCCTACACATTTAATGTGACGCGTGGGATATTTAACTAGGACTACGGGCTCAGGGTTTTGCTTTTAGATTAAACCCGAAACATACTACCATATTAGTTTAACTATCGAGCCCGAGACCCCATAATATTCTTAATAACAACATTAACCTAATTATTGACCGAGACCTAATATTCATAATGAACAAACTTCATTGTTCGACTCAATATTTTGAGGCTAACACCCCCTTATCATGATTTCTCTTTGATGGACATTCTTCCAGGAAAGTCGACAAGGTACGCAATTTAGAAAACTTCTTTCACATAATATACTTGCATCAAATCCTGGATTACCCATTAGATTAAGGACAGTAATTTCATCACCTCTTATAACATAATATCCGGTGTAAATTTTCCCACATAGAGAATAACTTCAACATAAAGATTATTTTAAGTTTAGTATTTTGTGATGCTTAATCGTTCGGTTCATGTTTGTTTTTGCTGTTGCAACTATATTTTGGACTCTTGGTATTCGTTAGGTAAGATCTTTTATATTTGGACGAGATGACAAAAACAATAGCCTGAACTCAATAACAATTCATAGGACACGTCAGATACAATTGTAAGTGTTTTCAAGTATAGATTAAGAGCATATACTCTTATTATTTGATTTTAGCAAGATTCTCTATGAAAACACATGTATATTGACTACATTTTGGAGTTGTACTCACATGGTAAGCGCATCGCATATGCATGCGAGAGGCAGACGAGGTTTTTTTTCGTTTCCCCGTACTTCCATATCATAAAATTCATATGGCCTATTGGGGGAACAATAGTCACACAAAATACATATATACTTGAGTTTTAACAAAGCAATATGGTCATGACTTTATAACGCTTTGGCCACTTTTTGGTTTACTTGGTATGTGACTAAATCCCCACAAAAACATGCTTTTTGTGACTAAATCATATCAAAGGCCACACAACAAAAGATCATGTGGCTGATTGATGAACATTAGTCACGAACAAAATACACAATTCTTTTAGTTATATGGTCACTCTATTAACACTTTTGGCCACTTTTTGCTTACTTATATGTGACTAAATCCCCACAAAAAACATGCTTTGTGTGACTAAATCATAGCAAAAGCCACACAAACATAAAGATCATGTGGCCATGGTGAACAATAGTCACACAAAATACAACCTATTAGTTGTTTTTGTTTACAAAGCATATGGTCACACTTATTCACACTTTTAGCCAATTTTTTATTACTTATATGTGACTAAATCCCCACAAAAAACATGATTTATGTGACTAAATCATCCAGAAATGCCAATTAATTATATATTCTATGTAGCCATAGGATGGCAATACACACAAAATACAAATTTACTTGAATAAATCATCTCAAATGTCACATATCTTATATATTTATGCGGCCAAAGGACGAACAATAGTTACTCTTAAAAACCATTTGTATGACTATAAAGTATTTACGGTCACTAATATTGATTAATCCAACAAAACTTGTGCCTAATTTGTCACACATATTCGGGTTTTGGTCACTCGTTTTCAATGAAAAAGGCCACAAACTTAACAATGTCACCGTAGGAGACCTACGGTGGCGCGACCTTTAGTGACAAACAACAAAAAAAATGTGTGTGACTAAATGCATATCGTCACACATTTTTAGAGTGACCAATACCACTTTTTGTACTAGTGTAAGTTTCTAACTAATTCCTTAGATGCATACGATTGAATGAGATGCATATTAACGTAACCTAAAGGTATGTGCTTAATTACGCATACCTTTTACCTATAAAAACGTGCCTAAAATGACCAAAATATACCAAAAATACATTGTATTTATGTGTTTTGTGATTTATGATTGTGCAGGTAACGGATATTCACTAAAGGACACAAAATCAAGCCAAGACGGACAAAACCGAGCATGAAATGAAAAGAGCGTAAAAAAGTCAAAAGGCTAAAAAGCCGAGAAAGTCCAAGTCAAAGACGAACTGAACCCGAAGAAGAAATCACAAAAGGCCAACCGTACCCATTAATGTGGCCGGGTCAGCCCCATTAAGCATATAGAAACTAAAGCTTTTAAGCTTACCTTATAATAAGCCCTAAATCCCATTACTTGGACCCAATCCTCTTTTAAAATATAAACCGGCCCAAACCATAGCCCAACAACAGCTAACAACCATTAACCCTACAACCCTTTAACCTTTTACATTGTTAGTCCTTAAGACTAACACAACTAGTCCCTATAACCTTAAACCCTTTTCACCCCACATCCTTTTACCCCCTAACCCTGTTAAAAACAACTAACAATACCCCCAATTCTTTTCCTGCCATGATTACTATTCATCCATCCCCTTCAAAATAGTATCCTGCAAACAGATAAACAATTTTAACCTATTCCCCACAATCAAACAAACTCCCTTAACCTATTATCCCAACCAAACGACAAGCTTATGTTGGCAATCCTATGAGTTTCTATTGGTTGATGGGACGTGAGACTAAATCAAGGGTTTAGATTGCAGAGCTTGGTGTCAAAGAAAGATGGATGGCTAAGATTGAGGCTTGACTTCTCCTCACACAGGAAACACACCTCAAGTCCTAGAATCTTCTCTACTCGGCTATAAAAGAGAAGACCAATTAGGCAGCACGGACTCTAGTTTATTTATGTAGTTTATATTTAAATTTTTTTCAAGCTTTTTATTGTAAATTTACCACTACTAAGTTTATTGTACTTTTTTTTAAGCTTGTACACTGTTATTAAGTTAATGAAAATTAAGCATTGCATGTTAAATCCGTTTTTTTAGTAAATGCACTTTATGTTGAAAATGTTTGCTAATCTATTTTAAACTCTAGTTAATCTATTAAAACTGCTTCACTTAATTATATAACTTTTTTCAATAGTAGATATAACACGTCTTTTTCACTGTAAAAATCTATGAAATCATGGAGCATGGGTCATACGGATGCCATGGGTTAGTGCTTATATGGATAAGCTATAGGATGTTTTGGAACCGAATTTGGTGTTAAAAGTCTTAACCAAAAGCAAAGGACTTTTGTAAGTTTCAAATTTCATGTTTTAGCTTATTTTACTGCCATTTACTTATTTACTGCTTATCTATTGCTTATTGATGTTTATTGTTGCTTATTGATGTTGTTTACTGCTTATTTATGCTTGCTTTTAGCTTAGAAGTCATTTAATCATGATTTAAGTTAAAACTGTCAAGTTTAGCTTTAAAACTGCTTATTTTTATTTGCTCACTCTAAATGCTTATTTCTGTTTTCATAGTGCTTAATATTGCTTGATATTAGTTGTTTATTATCTGTTTTTAATAACCTTTGCTTAAATCTTTAAAGATCAAGCTTAAAATGGATAAGAGAAACCTTAAGGGAGTGTTTGGAAGAAGCAGTAGAAACCTAGTTTCTACTGCTAGCTTGTTTTTAAATCACTAATTCATTTTCAAACAGCTTTGATTCAGTCTTTAATGAAGTTTTTAATCAGTTTGAATAAGATTTGAGAAGTTTTAAGTGTTGGCTTATCAAATTCTAGGTCTGCTAGCTTAATTTTGTTCTTTAGATTCTGATTTAGTTTATTCCTAAGAAAATGCATTAAAATTATGATAATTGTGATCTAAACCTGTTAATCTACTGCATTAGGATGCATTTGTTTTAGGTTAGTTTCTTTTGGAATTGCCTTTTTAGTGTTTAAGTCTTAATCAGTTTAATATGCTAATTTTAAGTCCTTAAAAGTTAGGTTTTCAAGTGTAAAATTAAGGATTAGGATCTAGGTTAAAATCTGTTTAGATTGTTAATTTGTGCTTATTGGAGGGTAGCCTTAATCTGTTTTAGGTTTTTAGAAGTTTTGCATTAGCTTATCTTAATATTTAGCCTAAAGGTAGCAATTTAGCCCAAAAAGAAAGCCAAAAATAGTTCGTCAAAAGTCGCATTTGCATTCTATCTGTGTTAGCTTATTTCTTCTTAAAGTTTGTTTATTTTTAGCTTATCTGAGTGAAGTATGTCTAGATCTTTAGCTATTTTCAGGTTTTAGTTTTTTTTAAAAGTGCTTATCAACTTTCTATTTAGCTTAAAAGGTTATTAAAAGTCCTTAGAGTCTGTTTTTTTTTATGTCTGCTGACTTAAAGCTTTTAGAGTATTTCAGCTTATTTATTTGCTTATTTTTTTAGCTCCTAGGGCTTATTTAGTCTAGCTTAGGGATTATCATCACCTTATTTGTTTTGCGTTTGCTTAAATTAGCTTAAAAGGATCAAACAGTTTAAGGTTATCATGTCCAAGTCTTAACTAGCTAGTTTTTATACTTCAGCTTATTTTGTGCTTCTTCCAGCTTATTTCAAGGTTTTAGAAATAGTTCCTCTTTTAAATGTGCTTATTTTTGTCTTATCTTTAAACTTTTTCAAAAAGAAAACAAAAAAATGTTATCTAAAAAGGAGGGGTTACAAGGGTCGAACCTGTGACCTCCCCTTTAACATACCAACACATTTAACACCACACCACACTACCACCAGCACCAGTAGGGCCATCTGGTCACTACTTGCACCATTTTTCTTTTAACACCTTTTTGCCCATTTTAGTATTCAGCCCATTTTAGCTTATAAACAGCTTATTTAGAATAATTGTTCGACCCATCTCATTTTTCTCTTAGGATACTAATGCTTTAGAAGCTACTTTTCATAAAATTTTCAGAATTTTCCCATGTAGTTTAGTATTTTTAATTAATTTTTTTAGATTAAAAGTGTTTTTAATTTATAATAAAAAAATATAAAAGTAAAAAAATATAAATTATTTTTTTTTAAATTTTCTTTTATCATTTAGGATTTATAAAAATTAAATTTTCATTTGTAGGGTTAAAATTGTAGAATTTAGTTTTTTTAAAGAACGGGTTTTGAGTCCCGTTATCGTTTTTAGTGTTTTAACCTTAATTGATTTCGTTTTTAGCGTGCCTTTACTTGTTTTAGCATATTATTAGTAGAAAATAGATAACACCCAATCCAATTGAAATATACAAGCATTGATCCCACAAACGTTACCTACCCTAAGTGGATCATTATCCAAATTCACACCTCGACGGAACACGACCCCGGGAAGGTTTTTAGGGATTTTACTTTGGGTAAAAGTAATTTTCCTTCTAAAAGACTTACGGAATACTTTATCTCTCTCTATTATTGATATTTGCGATTTATTTATATATGTATTATTATATATATATATATATATATATATATATAATAATACATATATAAATAAATCACAAACATCAATAATAGAGAGTGATAAGTATTCCGTAAGTCTTTTAGAAGGAAAATTACTTTTACCCAAAGTAAAATCCCTAAAAACCTTCCCGGGTCGTGTCCCGACGAGGTGTGAATTTGAAAATCGAGGTAACGTTTGTGGAACAATGCTTGAATATTACAAATTGGATTTGGTTATCTATTTCTACTAATAATATGCTAAAACAAGTAAAGGCACGCTAAAAACGAAAGCAATTAAGCCTAAAACACTAAAAGCGATAACGGGACTCAAAACCCGTTCTTTAAAAAAAAACTAAATTCTACAATTTTAACCCTACAAATGAAAATTTAATTTTTATAAATCCTAAATGATAAAAGAAAATTTTAAAAAAAGAATTATATTTTTTTAACTTTTATATTTTTTTATTATAAATTAAAAACACTTTTAATCTAAAAAAATTAATTAAAAATACTAAACTACATGGAAAAATTCTGAAAATTTTATGAAAAGTAGCTTCAACTAAGCTAATCCTAAGAAAAATAAGATGGGTCGAACAACTTATCTAAATAAGTTGTTTATAAGCTAAAATGGGCTGAATACTAAAATGGGCTAAAAGGTTTTAAAAGAAAAATGGTGCAAGTAGTGACCAGATTTTGCCCTAACTGGTGCTGGTGTATGTGTGGTGTGTGTTAAATGTTTTGGTATTTAAAGTGGATGGTCACAGTTTCGACCATTTGTGACACCCTCCATTTTAGATAAAATTATTTTTGTTTTCTTTTTGAAAAAGTTTAAAGATAAGACAAAAATAAGCACATTTAAAAGAGGAACTATTTCTAAAACCTTGAAATAAGCTGGAAGAAGCACAAAATAAGCTGAAGTATGAAAACTAGCTAGTTAAGACTTGGACATGATAACCTTAAACTGTTTGATCCTTTTAAGCTAATTTAAGCAAATGCAAAACAAATAAGGTGATGATAATCCCTAAGCTAGACTAAATAAGCCCTAGGAGCTAAAAAATAAGCAAATAAATAAGCTGAAAAACTCTAAAAGCTTTAAGTCAGCAGACATAAAAAAAAACAAACTCGAGACTTTTAATAACCTTTTAAGCTAAATAGAAAGTTGATAAGCACTTTTTAAAAAAAACTAAAACCTGAAAATAGCTAAAGACCTAGACATACTTCACTCAGATAAGCTAAAAATAAGCAAACTTTAAGAAGAAATAAGCTAACACAAATAGAATGCAAATGACAGACTTGACTAACTATTTTTGGCTTTTTGGGCTAAACTGCTACCTTTAAGGCTAAATATTTAAGACTTAAGCTAATGCAAAACTTCTAAAAACCTAAAACAGATTAAGGCTACCCTCCAATAAGCACAAATTAACAATCTAAACAGATTTAACCTAGATCCTAATCCTTAATTTTACACTTGAAAACCTAACTTTTAAGGACTTAAAATTAGCATACTAAACTGATTAAGACTTAAACACTAAAAAGGAAATTCCGAAAGAAACTAACCTAAAACAAATGCATCCTAATGCAGTAGATTAACAGGTTTAGATCACAATTATCATAACTCTAATGCATTTTCTTAGGAATAAACTAAATCAGAATCTAAAGAACAAAATTAAGCTAGCAGACTTAGAATTTGATAAGCCAACACTTAAAACTTCTCAAATCTTATTCAAACTGGTTAAAAACTTCATTAAAGACTGAATCAAAGCTGTTTGAAAATGAATTAATGATTTAAAAACAAGCTAGCAGTAGAAACTAGGTTTCTACTGCTTCTTCCAAACACTCCCTTAAGGTTTCTCTTATCCATTTTAAGCTTGAAATTTAAAGATTTAAGCAAAGGTTATTAGAAACAGATAAAAAACAACTAATATTAAGCAATATTAAGCATATGAAAACAAAAATAAGCATTTAGAGTGAGCCATAAAAATAAGCAGTTTTTTAAAAGCTAAAACTTGACAGTTTTTTAAGACGTAAATCATGATTAAGATGACTTCTCAGCTAAAAGCAAGCTTAAATAAGCAGTAAACAACATCAATAAGCAAACTAAACAGCAATACGCAATAGATAAGCAGTAAATAAGTAAAATCAGTAAAATAAGCTAAAAACACTGAAATTTTGAATACTTACAAAAAGTCCTTTGCTTTTGGTTAAGACTTTTAACACCAAATTCGGTTCCAAAACATCCTATAGCTTAATCAATAAACACAACCCATGGCCATCCAGTATACACCATGCTCCATGATTCATGAGATTTTTAAGTGAAAAAGACTTAGTCTATATATACTATGAAAAAGTTTATATAACTTAAGTGAAGCAGTTTAAATAGGTAACTAAGAGTTTAAAATAGATTAGCAAACATTTTCAAAACATAAAGTGCATTAACTAAAAAAACAGGATTTTAACATAAAAGCTTAATTTTCATTAACTTAAAAACAAGAGAACCAAACTTTAAAAAAAAGTACAATAAACTTAGAAAAGCTGTAAATTACAATAAAAAGCTTGAAAAAAACTTAAATAAAAACTACATAAAAAACTAGAGATCCTTGCTGCCTAATTGGTCTTCTCTTTTATAGCCGAGTAGAGAAGATTCTAGGACTTGAGGTGTGTTTCCTGTGTGAGGAGAAGTCAAGCCTCAATCTTAGCCATCCATCTTTCTTTGGCACCAAGCTCTGCAATCTAAACCCTTGATTTAGTCTCACGTCCCATCAACCTAATAAAACTTCATAGATTGCCAACATAAGCTTGTCGTATAGGTTGGGATAAATGAGGTTAATGAGTTTTGTTTGATTGTGGGGAATAGGTTAAAATTGTTTATCTGTTTGCAGGATACTATTTTGAAGGGGATGGATGAATAGTAATCATGGCGGGAAAAGAATTGGGGGTACTGTTAGTTGTTTTTAACAGGGTTAGGGGGTAAAAGGATGTGGGGTGAAAAGGGTTTAAGGTTATAAGGACTAGTTGTGTTAGTCCTAAGGACTAACAGTGTTAGTCCTTAAGGACTAACAATGTAAAAGGTTAAAGGGTTGTAGGGTTTAATGGTTGTTAGCTGTTGCTGGGCTATGGTTTGGGCCGATTTATATTTAAAAGAGGATTGGGCCACGAGTTACCAACTATAGTGAAAGTTCTGCCTGTTGGTTTCCACTTAAGTCCTACTTCAGTGAATACATGACCCGTAGGTTTCTAAATATTTTGTTTTTTATGTTTCTTAGCAGATTTAGCACGTCTATTGACATTTTCCACAAAATTAAGAAGACACATATCATGAACACCATCAAACATAGATTTCTTACAAGTAGCACAAATAAGTTCAGAATTCGCATTTAACAGTGAATGCTTAACATCAACATCATGAATAGGTTCAACAACACGATTCTTTTTATTAACATTCCTAGGTTAGGCTTCTACTTTATTCTTCATGTTCCTACTTGGTGTTTGCAAGATCCTATCATTCTTTTTATTGCCTGTAGGCTTTGATCCGCAATTACTAGTATAACACTTCAATCCTATAGGAGACAACACAGGTGTGTTAGAATTTGATGTTTTAGATGACTCTACCTGTTTAATGTTGCTTGAGGATGTGAGAGGTTCAGAAACCTAACTTTCTTGACATTGTTTTTGGGTGTGACAACAACCTTTTTAGCACTAAGTTTATCGCATTAGGGCATGTATCTCGAACATATACCAGTAACTCATGAATTCGTTGGGCATGCTTACAGGCAAAGTCTAACTCATTATCTAAAGTTTGTTTTGCTTTAGCTTGTTTGACTATTTCCCAAAGAATATCAGCTTGTTCTTGAGTGTACTTGGTATGCGTTTAATTACACATACCTTTCACCATTAAAATCGGACTTAAATGACCCAAAACGTACCAAAAATATATTGTTATTTGTTAGTGCATAATGATCAACAATTCTTTTCTGTTATTTACTAAATCATTTTTTAATGACGTTATCACAAAAACCTTATCTTGAATTTGAGCTTTTAAATCCTCGTTTTCAACAGATTTTAAGTTCAGTTTATCAATTAAAGAGTCACTCTGTTCTTTAGTATGAACACGTGTCTTTTTAATTGACTCAAACTGCTCTTTAAAAACCTGTTTCACATGATTAATTTCCTTACAAAGATGCTCATTTTCTGAAAGAAATTTTGCCACACTATTCTCTAGTTCCACATTTTTTGTCTCTATTTCACAATAATCATACTTGACATTCTCTTCCTTGGACTTTTCTCTCATCGATTTTATAATATCCTTCAACTTACAAATGGTACTATCTTTTTCTGGAAGCTGAGCTTTCAAATCGTTATTTTCAAAAAATTCTAGAATTTCAAGAGCATTTTGATTATTAGAAGATTCATCCTTTTAAAAAAATTCTTGATCAAGTTGTATTGACAATTCAAGAGAAATACAATGTTTTTCAACTTGTGAATAACTTTTCAAAAGATCATTATGCACATTTTGTGATTTCAAAAGCTTGGCTTCAAGATTGAAACACTTATCACAAGATTCTTTTCTCTTTCTATCTATATTCACAGATTCACCAATCAAAGACATAGAATTCATCACAGTTAAAAGAACTTCTTGAGACATGATTTGTTGTAAGAGTCGAATCAAATTCCAGAAAGTAATTCGTTTTGTAAGCCAATTTCCAAACATTGTTTGTCAACTGAAGACTGTTGAACAACATCGTCCATTTGGTCAAACACTGTCTGTACTTCCATTATTTCATTTCAAAAATCTCTATTAAACACATTGAAGATGTCTTTTAAAGATTTTAGAAATGGAATAATTTCATTCTTAAAAACAGCTTTCGTATGTTAAAACCTTCATTCACCTTCTGTATGAGCATCATGTGTAGTCCTTATCTTCACCACATTGTCAAACTTGGCAAGGTGAAATTCAACCTTTTTAAGGCTTTCATTCACCAAGCTAACCTTAAGAAGTTCCTTAGGAGCTTCTATTTTAACAAGGGATGCATCAAAAGGTTTACCGACAGGATTAGACATACGCAACCAAAAAGTTTGTTCAACCGACAATTCCTGTTGTGGAGTAAAACGTTTCCCAAGATCATCACATAGTCTATTTATTTTTTCATAATCAATAGGCTTATGAGAAATTTTTATTTAATAGCCTCTAGATCCTTTTCTTTTTCAGACATTTTTGATTGACTTTCTTCTTCCAAAATCAATGTTTCCTCATCATCAATCATAGGCATAGCAACATGTTTAGCAGAAATAACAATACCATCATACAAGGTTGGTTTAATCCGCTGAGCTTTCTTAAGGTGAAACGGATTTTGATAACCTAGAGCTTGTTTGTGTATATTATCATAGAAGGCTTGTGGCTTAGTTAACATGTGCACTGTTTGAGTAGATCGACCAACTTTAAAAATAATATTATCAAGTTTCTTTATCTTCTTTTCCAAATTAATTTTGTTTTCCATATATTTATCTTCCTTTTCTTTGGATTCACTTTTGAAAACATTGAATGTTTGCAATAAACATTGAATGTTTGCAATAAACATTCCTTTTCTTTAATTTGTTTAGAAAGATTTTGCTCAAGTGAGTCAACTTGTTCTTTCAGTGCAAGCTTCTCTTTAATCATATCATCCATTTGAGAATCTATCATTTTTTACGACTCCTTAAATCAATATTAAGACGTTGTTCAAAAGTTTTTACTCGTTCTTTATATCTCTCTAGATCAACGGTTACTGATTCACTATTCTGTTCCTTATTAGCCTTCTCCTAATTATTTACATGATTAATCATTTGTTCTGACATTTGTTCTATCACAGATAAGATCATTAAATCTTGTTATGCCTGCAAAATTATAACTTGAACATTTTCCTGTTGTGTTTCTTGCAAATATTGAGAGTACGGAATGATATTGCTATCACTATGTATCTCATTATCTGTAAAATCCACATCTCGTGTTTGTTTAAAATTCTGCATTGCATGCACACTTTGATTTTCCATATCATTCAGATAGGTTTCAGAATGAGGTACCTCTTAGATAACGTCGGAACCATAGTTGGAAATGTTGCCCATGAGAATCGTTTGTGCATTCGAGATATCCTCACAGTCAGAATCATAAGTATCAAGATCCTTAGTCTGAAAAGCAGCATTGTTTGGAATGATTGTCTGAGCAGCTTGACCGGCTGAAAACCCCCTAGATCTACAAGAAATGCGAGGTGCTCTTCAACTAAATTTGTTCCAGCTTCCAAGCTTCAGCTACCAGGCCTTTAGTCCTTATACCATGCTGCATTCCTTAGTCGCTTAGGCTGAGTGCATTGCCTAGCCGTATGTCCTTCACCTTGACAGTTTTAATAGTTAACAACCCTTTCCTATCTGCTTGCATTGTTTCCCCCAGAACTAGTAGCATTACTCTTATATCCAGTACCAGAATAACTTTGATCTTGTCTTCCCTAAACTTGTTGCACTATAACCCTGCCATATTGAATAGTGGCATGGTTTCTTAGATTAGAGGAAGTTCTAAGTTGATTGTTGGTGGATGGGAACCTTAAGGAAGCTACAACTGTTAGAAAAGCCATTGCCTTGTTAAGACAAGCAATTGGATCATCTCCTAGAGAGAATACGGGAACAACAAAACCTGAGTCCATGAGAGGTGAATCTGTCATTGGTTGTGTAGAAACTTGAGGTGATTGATAAGCAATTGGTGGAATAGATGAGGTTTGATGATTCATTTGAGACTGATATGGATATGATGGTTGAATTGATGAATGATTGAATTGAGGTTGTGATGGATAAGTTGATGAGAAATGTTGTGTGGGATGAATTGATCCATACTGAGATGGTAGAAACTATTGTTAAATCTGAGGATTGTTGTATGAAGACTAATAAGTGTTGAAGTGAGGTGGTGTCATCTGCTGATTTGCAACAAATGCAAGTGGATCTTGATTGCGTTCACATAGAAGACGGACTTCATTTGCATGGAGTTCGTGTTGTTCAAGATATGCCTGAAGCTGATCAAAGTTGGTAGTATGTGTAACACCCCCAAACTACAATACGCATCGGAATACAACATTTGGGATGCTACTTCATAATACATACACACGAGTCCCAGTAAACGTTCAAAGATACGTTTATAAAACACAATTCCATTTATTAGAAAGATCAGAGTTACATAGGTCCCAATACTAACATATAAATTTATTTCTAAAAGTCACAACAAGACTTTATTTCTAAAACGTTTATTTAGTTTATGACACTATTTCACCGAGGCACCGTCCTTAGTATCCGCGTTCCGTCCCATCCAGCCATCAACAGCGATTTACCTGGGATACAAGCTTAAAAACGTCAACAAAACGTTGAGTGAATTCATAGAGTTTACACAAAAACATTCAGAATGCATAATTTGGTTCAATCACAACATATAACATTGCTCGTAAGCCAAGTTATATAATTCATGTATTCCCACTAATGGGCCCGTGTACCCGACACTTAACACATTCATTCCGCAGAACGGAAAAATGTCCGAGAAGCATGCCCCTTCTCCCATTACTAACCACAAAATGTCCGTTACAGGGTGCTCACTATTCGATTCAGGATTCATACCCCGGACATGGTTGTCAAACCCAATAGATCTATTTAATGCATTAGCGTTCACCATCCACAAGGCAATTAACGGTCACACAGTAAGAGGCATCTACCCAATAGTGAATGGAATCATATTTATCATCAAAACACATTGCGTTCTCATTTTCAAAACAAGCAAGTATCCCCCTCGCGGGTTTAAAAACATTTAAAACACTTAAAAGCGAGGTTATGAACTCACCTTGATTGAAGCCAACGATTAAATAATCGGAACAATCTACGGAAAGTCAACGAACACAATCACGACCTATAATTTATGTCGCTCGATTACTATACCGAAAAGTAGGATCGACGATGCGTACATCGTATCAACAAAATCACATATATATAGTATATTATATATATATATATATATAAATCATATAATATAATATTATATAAATAATAATAAATATATAAATATAATATATTAGTTATATTCATGGACATGTGATGAGAATCCCATTACGCCTTAGATCCAAAAACCCCACCATATTAGTTACGATCTATTCCTTTATTTTAATCTCACATAACATGAATTGAAAACTTTCTATTTTAGGAATGTTTACACTTTTAGTAAGTCTCTTATCAATTTTATTTCATATATAATATTTATTTAACCTAGTCGAACCATTCCTGACATTCATTAGGATATTAATTACTTATACCGGTAATGTTAGCCTGCTCCCGAGAATTATATGAGTCAATCAGAGCCTCTCGTTCACTCTACGATGGAGCTTCGGACTTTAATTAGTTAATGTTGTAATAGAATATTATCGGGAATATCGGCTCGATATTTAAACAAATATTGTATAAGTTTCGGGTTTATATCCCAGCAAAACCGGAGCCGATCTAGTTAAAAATATCCCCACACGCGCGCACAATTAAATGTGTAGGGGTATATATATAGATATTTTTCACTTGGAAAAATATCTATCTCTAATTTTTCAATTTCTAAAATAATATCTTCTCCTTTTCTCTCATCTCTCTCTCTTCTTTCTCTCTCTAAACTATGATCTCTTTTCTAGTTTTCTTGGTTTGATTCGTGTTGCGCAATACGAAGTGAAAGTGTAGATCAGGTACCGACAATTGGTATCAGTCGCCTCGGGTGGGTTTAGTGATTTGTTTGTGGTAATTTTTTTTAAGCTTATTATTCGGCTAACTTGTTTGTTTTTCATTTCGTTATATTTTTTCCTCGTAATCTGGGTGTGTTTATTTTTGTTTGAAAAAAACCCACACATTTTTTTTTGAAAAAAATAAACGTGTTGGTGTGATATGGGTCAAAAAACGTGACTGTTTTTGTTTTGTTTTTTTTGTCAATTGATGTGTTGTTGGTTTTAAGGTAACACAACATATTCTTGTGTTTCATTACTTGAAAAACCATCTTTCTCACTAACAAGTAGGGTGCGTTTTGTTCATGTCATTTTTTTCTTTTTTCACTTAAGAGCCGAACGAGTTTTCATCTACTTGAGCCGATTGAGTGACTTCATCAAGGACCGAACGAGTTAGAAACGACTTGAACCGAACGAGTAACATTCCAAAGATCATCGAATGAGTGGAAAACCATAGATGAAAAACAACTCAGTTTGCAAAGAAACCGGATCAAATGTATTTCGAAAAGAACGTGAACAATATCATGAAATACAGGATTTGAAAGCTCAAATGCAAGACAAGAACATAGCAATAAGTGAGTTGAAGAAACTCATTGAGAACTGCAAGGGAAAGTCTGTGGAAACTCAGTTTGATAAACCATCTGTTGTTCGACAACCAAATGCTCAACGAATTCCAAAACCATCAGTTTTAGGAAAACCGACTCCTTTTTCAAATTCTCCTGAAATGAGAAGTTTTCAAACGAAACAGTCGGTTAATAAAACTAATGTGTCGGATGGTTTGTTTAAACAAGTCACTCAACAGAATTTGCCTAAGATTAGAAAACAAGCAGTTCGAAACACCAATGTGATTGCACCTGGCCCCTCTAGGAATCACCCAAAGCATGTGTCATTTCAGTCACCTAAAGAATTTGTAGGCTCAAATGACATGGTTCATAACTACTACCTAGAGAAAGCTAAGAAAAGTGCACAACTTCAGAAAGACAAAGATGTGAATGGAAAACCTAGTATGATTAATCCTGCTAGATTACCAAACACTGCTAATGGTTGCAAACCAAAACCTAGGAATTGGCAAGCATCAATGAGTAGTCGGGTTTCAAACAAAGATGTTCACATAGAAGGAGAACATAGGAAACAAAAGCCTTTCTTGAAGTCCAATGACTTGCGATGTCCTACATGCAAAAAGTGCCTTTTCAGTGCAAATCATGATGAATGCGTCTTAGAATACCTCTCAAAGTTAAATCCTCGTGCCTCTGCACAGAATAAGGACGCAAAATCCCATAAGACAACAAAGCGATATATGCCCGTAGAAAAGACAAGGGAATCTAAGAGACCAGAAAGACAGATCCCATCAGGACATAGGTTTTCAAAGAAAAAGACTACCACTGTCCCTGAGAAAACAATGACTCCTAGATCTTGTCTTAGGTGGAAACAAACGGGTAAGATTTTCAAGACTGTTGGTCTTAGGTGGGTTCCCACAGGAAAGTTATTCAACTCTTGCACGGGCAAGGTTGACAGTGAACCCACGCATGGTTCAATAGTAGATATCCCTCATATTCATGCATGCAAACAAACTCTGGGTTTAAGTGCAGGTACATCATTCAATGGTCAAAAGCAACAAAGAATTGACTTAAATGCAGATGCACTATACAATGCAAAGCAGGAAAATCTCAGAGTGTGGTTGCTGAAAATGTTGATATCTAAGAAACCAGTGCCAGAATGGTTTCACAAAAGATGAGCTTCATCACAATGGCGTCTGCTGAAAATAACACTTCAGGCCCCGTTCCTCAATGTTCAATTGACGTTTGAACAACGCAGTTCAAGCCTCGTTCTTCATCAAATGACTTCTGATCATAACCGTTCAGAACTCGGAATTCACGACCACAGCAATGAACCGTCAAGTTCAAAGCTGGTTCCAAAAGTTGTTCCTCTAGCAGTCAAGACAGCTACATCACGACAAGAGTTGGAATTACTATTCCACCATCATATATCAATGCTGAGGACAACAGGTAAATAAATACAAAATCAGAAAATCAGAAAATTTCCAAAAAGATTCTTCTCGACATGTCTCTTGGAATCGATAACATTTACGTGCTTAGAAATGTCGATTAACATTGACACGGGTGTGTAAATGAAGTTCGAGCGAGAGTTGCAAATAGTTTCAAAACATGTCATTTCTAATTTTCTAGATGGCTTATGTGCAAATATCAGTACATAACCCGGACTTCAAATAAAGGAAGGTTTATAACTTATCCTCCCAACGAGAAAATTAACGTTTCTCGGTCTTGAGTTGTTCTTACAAGACATTCAATGTTTTTAGCTCAAGAAAAAGGAAAGTGTACGTTTCAGTGCGCTTACCCTTACCGTTAGAAGAGAAGTCCTCTAACATCTGGTTTTTCAAAAAGTTGAACACAATTTTAAAGAATTTCTCGATGACAATTCATAATCTTTCAAAAATTGTGTGTTCAACACTCCAACCCTCACAATGTTTTTAAAAGACAACAATTTTTCAATTGCTCCTATTTTTGAGGGGGAGTTTTTCAAAAAACAAAGTTTTAATGTTTTTGGATACATCAACAACGACAATTCTTATGTATTCAAAACATTATCAAAATGTTCCAAACCATTCATGCTGATAATATTTTCTCCCACGGAATTTTCAAGACATATTTTAATCACAAGGTATTTCAAAAACTAAGTGTTTATTATTTAAAATAAGGGGAGAAAATGTAATTAAAATATGATCTAATCGACTCAATGTGCTGAACAGAAAGAAAAGGTTTTATGGTTCGATCTTATACCCAACAACATCTTAATTTCACGACAATTCTGAAGTCATAAGGTGGTTAGGTTAGGAATCAATCCTATGATCCAACCAGAACCGGAGGATCTACCCAAGGATAATCCAAAGTTAGAAATAGCAGTCCTTAGGTATGATTGGAGATGAATGTATATGGGAATAATGCCGACTAAGATTGAGTTAACACTGGAACAATCACAACAAGGTGTTAGTAATGACGTCTTGGTAAGCATTGAAGGCGTTGAAGAATTAAAAAGAAATGTATGGATAAAGGGTCTAAAGAAAGAAGCCCTCCACACAACTTAAGGCAGAAACCGGGTCAATACATATGCTGTCAGAATCACAAGTTGATTGCTGACATTGAAAACGACATCATGGACCCAGTGATGCAATGCACAACCCTTCCCAGCCATTCGGGTTTCTCTCAACAGAAACTTGTCTCATTTGTCACGGAGATACACACGTTATCTATTGACATCTCACTCCGAGATTGTTGATATTGAATAGGTGGCAATATGCTCCAGCCTCCGAGTACTAAAACCAAAATGCACTAATCGAGTCTAGAGCCAAGAGATCAATCAAAATCTCGTTAGGACACATTCCATTTCAAACACTTGTTGAACATCATCAGGTTCACAAGCTGTTATCAAGAGTCCTACGCAATATCATTGTGATATTTGCCAGAACATTCAGAGTGATACTCTTTAGTATTCACAATGACGAATGGAAATCCTTCCAGTGTCATCATCAAACAGCACTGCGGTAGGTGACTTGCGAGATTCTATATGAATCAAACTTGTGACAACTGGATATCGATTTGGTCCAGTAAATGAATTGACGGTTGATGAATTTTGATAAAAACATGACACTCTCGATGTGTTACAAAAACTCTTTAACGAGTGACACGTCGATTGATTTTCAAATCAATTTTCTCGTTTATCACTAACGTAAACCTGCAGGTCAAACGGTGGTAACGGCAACCTCAATCCCATTCAAATGCTCATTCTACAAAGACAAACTATCATGAAAGCTCAAGATTTAAAGACAAAGACTTCCGCAAACTCTGATTTGAAGCTTTCAAGATGAGGCACAGTATGAGAATGTTGGTCAAACACTTAAGATCGCAAGATGGCATAGATGTTAAAGACAATGTCATAGGCTCAAAAGTAAAGATCGCAGAGCATGAAAGAACAAGCCTACAACAAAAAACAAAGAGAAAGACCAAGACCACATGAGCTTAACGACAAAAGCAATCTCATTGATCTCATGAAGGAGTGTCATCAATGAACTTACTTTGGGGGAGATTGTTAGCCTCAAAATATTGAGTCGAACATGAAGTTCGTCCATTATGTATTTTAGTCTCGGTCAATCTATAGTTAACGTTGTCATAGAAAACTATCGGAAAACTTGGCTCGATAGTTAATCTAAAATTGTATATTTTCGCGGGTTTAATCCCAAGCAAAACCCCGAGCCCACGGGTCCTATCAAATATCTTTGAACGTCACTTAATAGTGTCGGGGTATATAATAACTTTTTCACCAAGGAAAAGTAAAGTGTGATTTCATTTATAACCTTTCTTTTCATCCTTTCTCTCTAACTCACTCCTCTCATCTCTAACCTCTCTCTTCTTTCTCTCTCTAGAAATCATCCCATCTCTTTTCTGGATCGATTCGTGGTTTGTTATATGAAGTGAAAGTGTTATCGGGATCCTACAATGTGTCTTCCATTCAGGTTTTTGTATTGCGCTACTAAATTTTAGGTTTTTGGTGCCGTCGGCCAATCGAATTTGCGCTACTGAATTGTCTCCATCGTCTTTTAGAACTGCCAGACAGAAGGTACGTGCTTTTCACTATGGAAACGTATTTAAGGTGTAGAAATTTCAGGATACGCACACCTCATTAATAGAAAAGTTATTAATTTTAAATTTTTTGGTGGAAAAGTTGGAATTTATGTGTCGTTAATAATGACACATTCTTAGCCGCTTATCCGTTTCGTTTATTAGAACAAGAAAACATATAATTAATACATAATATTTTACTAGAAGGCTATAATTAGAATGTCATTTCCAGAATCTGTTCATGATGTTGTTAATTAAGAAAAAAATTAAGTGACATACATTTAAAATGTTATTGGTGTTCTCAAATATGGTCACTTTTCTTTAGTATCTCACAATTTATAGCTACTACTTCTGTTCAGATAGCAGCAAACCTGTTGGAAGAGGTGCTTTAGCTGAAGCCACTTTTTGAACGAGAGGTAAAAACCTAAAAGCTGAATGCGCTTTAGCAGATACCAAAAACGTTTCCGAACGAGAGGTAAAAACTGTGAACATCATTTTACTTTTTTTGAAATGGACAAATTAGTAATAAGCACAAGCATTTTTGATAATACAAACGTCCTTTAAAATAATCAGATAAGCAAAAGCGCATAAAAATATAAGACATCCCAAACACGACCTTAAAAAAATCAATGGTTGCAATTGTTTACGTAAGTGCCTATCTACTTAGATTTAAAGTATTTAAGCAGTTTTGAATTGGTGAATATACGCAAGTTTTTGAAACCGATAATGTGGGCTGTTTGGGATTACATATCAAGAATAATTAGGGAGTCTTTGGATTAGTTAATAAATTAATATGTTTATATAAATATTTAAATGCTCTTTTTTGCAAGTTATGAACAAAGCAATCAGAGGGCTTCTTTCAGTATTTCTTTTGTTATAGGTGTATTGTTAGATGGTAATTGCTCATGTTGATGCAACTTGCTTATGACGTGACTTGCTGCTTTTGCCGACGCAGATTGTTGATGCTCCTATTGTATGGCAATGTCGATGTGACTTGCTGCTGCTGGACAAACATCGAGAGGCTATGAGTATACTAGAGTGCATTTGAATGGCTTATAAGTGAAAAAGGCAGGCGAATAACATACTTTTGGTTTTACAGCAGAATATATATTGAGTGCGATATTACTGAGAAGGATAAACGGGAAGCAGCCACTATGGACATAACTTATGTATGTTTGGCTGATATACATGTGTAGTAAAGTATTGTCGAGGTTTGTTTACAATGTTTAAGGCAAGTTCATACGAACTGATAAGTTTGTTCATGTATATTTAATATTGCTACAATGCATGTTTATTTGAGTGTTAAAACCTCGAAGCGCGAGCTGAAAACCTTGTTAAAAAAGAGTGGTTATATCTTTAAAATGTTGTCAATTTTCTTGTGCTCAGTTTTCTAGTTTTTTTAGGATTTTCTCAATAAAATATATTACATCAAAAAACGTTAATGCTGAAGTCTTACATCACAGCTCGTTACCAAGTAGAACAAGAACGGACCATTTGTGCTAACACCAAAACAACATAAATTGACATGTCAACCTCATGAAACAACTACCTCTATGCAAATGCGACACAACCTATAAAGCAAAAATAAATTGACTTACGGGAAATGACAATAACACGACAATCATTAACTCTTTTTGCTATAGGCATTCTCATGCTCCACTTCCTCGATATCCTCCCTATCAAAGTAGTGAACATTCGTTTCCAGAGAAAAAGCTACGTTTTTTTAGGAGTGTCCGCTTTTCTTCCCGACCAAATACCAGTTTTCTTGTGAGTATTCTTGGGAAGAGCCTCCACCTTATTCCGTCCATCAACCAAGCCACCTATGCATTTCCCATTATCTTCCACAAAAACATTCTCAACTTCCTCATTATCACTGTTATTAACGGTGCTCTCAATATTATTACTTTTTTGCCAATACGACTTATTAGTTTCAAACATTTCAAACATATCATCCTGGTCCTTAAGCGCATCAAATGAATTTTTAAAGGAAATAATATTGATATCATCAGACTTCGAGCTTACCTTTTTAGCCGCCGACTAAGTGTTTGTATGAACCGTTTCCTTATGTTGATAGGTGGAAGACTCACCATGCACATTCGGTGATTTGCCAACAGGACGATAAAAGTAATTAGGTTTTGGTTTGGTCAACCGGATGCCATAAATATGTCGCGGTTTAGACGCATGTTTCCCTTTCCCTTTTCGAGTTACTTCCACAAAGCCATCATCTGCAACCGGTATAGGGTTAGTAGTCTTTGGATTTTTGGGACAATGCTCATCCGTATGATCAAAAATCTTACAAGTAGCACAACGTGGTGGTTGCCATTCGCATTCGATGTCAACTGTTTTCAAGGAATGCCCCAACCCGTTTTGAAACGGG